>VZTB01010731.1:71699-85233 GCA_013397245.1 Thryothorus ludovicianus
TTTTTTTTAATCTAGATAAAGCTTCACCGAGGAGGTTGCCCTACAAGAGGGCACAGAAGAGACCAGTGGGCTCTGATGAGTAATGTTAACTAGTGCAACAGTTGAACCTTTACTAATTCTGCCTGTTTGGTTTTTTTGGATTGGAGTAGTGCAGAGAACCCATATCACCATAAGGAAAATACTGCTAAACATTTGGACTGAACAGATTAACTGAATGGTGTTAATATTACTGAAAATGCACTTCTCTTTAAATTTTTTTCTTTTTTTAATTGTTGGGGGTCGGGGGGAGGTAGCCATTAAGATTTGTGCCTGCGTGTGTAAGCGGTTGGTCTTAACAGAAACATGTTACCTGAAATGTGCCTTTAGAGTTCTTTGTAATGCTGGCTTGTCATCTGTACATTGTCATTGAAGGATTTTTCTCCTCTCCCTAATCTGAATGTCTGGTGACTTTAATCTGTCTTGATTGTATCATATCTGTATCAGAACCTGAATGCATTGTTCTTACTCAGTAAGTGACGTTACTCTTTACAAGGTGCGCACACTGCAGTTTGTGTGTTGTCCCTGGCTCAGTGGCCAGGCACTGATCATCTCAACTTCTGCATAGTTTTCATTCTAAAGGCACAATTGGGTATAGCTGCTTGTAGTGGTAGATATTTTGCTGCTGTTTTGATCTGGGCATGCAGTGACCTAAAAATCTGAACTTAGCTGCATAGATGTTAGGAAGACTCTCGCACAGCAGCAGAACTTGTGAAGCATGGAATTTGTGTGCTGAATTGGTATTACTGCATAAATTTCTTTTTTATACCCAATTTGTTAAATGGTTAGTTCTTGAATCTTGCCAGCATCTTAAGTATTCAGATTATAGTGGTAGTTCTGCAATGTTTACTCAAGAAACTGTTGAATAAGCCAGAACAACTTTTCAGTGAGTTCTTGGTTCTCTCTCCTAAGAACTAGAATGTCATATGTATCAAAACACCAATTTATTTTTTTAAAGCTTTACAAGGATTTGCTGTACACACTTGAAACTGAATTTGAAAAACAGTTGACTTCAAATAATACTTTTTATTGGCAAACTATTTAATTCACCCTTTACAGTTTTAAAATCTGAGACATCTTCACACTGGTCAGTACATTGGTCTGAGAATTTTTTCACTTTTTCTTAACTATAAACACAGATATTCATCACTAGCTGCATGTTGGTTCAGCAGTCAAGCAGAAAAGCTGTATGCAAAATCAAAAAAAAACTTTTCTTTTGTGGCTTACATGATTACCAGGTACTGAGGTATTGATCCACATCCAGTGTGTTCAGGAATTAACTAACAGGGAAAAGAGCCAATATGCAGGGCATCAGTTTGCCTGGATGAGGCTTGAACTGTTTGCATCTCAACAGCCTCTCTTTCTATGTCTGAATGCTATCTGAAAGCTTACTGAGTTCAGGAGGAGGTGTAGATTTGAGGCCTCTGTTGTCTTCTTTTCTTCCCTTTTCTGATCCCCACCTGTGAAAATGCCCTTTAAGTTCCATACTTGGTCTGCAGGAACTGAACTTCTGAGCCAGTGAATGCTGACCAATCCTTCCAAATCCCACCACTGTGTGTTTGGAGCATCTAGGCTCTGAAACTACCTGTGCTGGCACTATTTTGTTACACACTTTGCCAGAATGAACTGTGAATATGTTCTTGACCCATACTGCTATGGAAGAGATGCTTTGTTCATCTTCCTGAAGATGCAGCTAGTCCAGGCAGAATATTTTTTACAGTTAAGGTTGCTTAATTGTCATTCAGATCATTTAGGAAACAGTTGAATGCTGCCCTCATAAAGGGTGTTCCCACTCAAATTGTGTAGAACAGCTTTATTTGCCTTTTGTGATATAATCTGACTGGTTCTGTGGTAGATTTGCAGGCTTGTGTTCCAGCTTGCATTGATTCAACAGAGTGTTTATGGATTAAATGCTTCCTGTGCTAAAGCCCCATAGGGATTGCAGCACCTGATGCTCTGAACTTGGAAGTTCCCTGTCTTGGATTATGTCCCTAACCTGGCATTGAGAGGGTTTTTTTTCACCTTCTTGTAATAGGTCATCTTGAACTGTATTCTCTTAATTCTTCCCAAGATTTAAAGGTACTCTTTGAGGGGGTGGTGATGATACAGTGGTATGCCAGGAAAAAAGACAAAGAATTGGAGCAGAGGATATTAATTTGTAATGTCCTAGTTTCATTTGTACAAATAAGAAGTATCTGAAGGCTGAGCTCTCTTCTCTGCACTCAGTGGCTGACTTCTAAATGCTGAAGTTCTAAGCATGAAAGAAGAGAGAAGGCAGCTTGCACTGGGACCAGCAGTGGGAAAGTCCTGGTGTACAAGGCTGTCTCTGATGATACAGCTTGGCATTCACTGTGGATGGTTCCCAGTGACTTTCTTAGCCAGAAGCAGTTCGTGAGAGCAGGGGCCAGTAGAGCACTGCTGCTCATGGTGAATGTCATAACATTTTTGAATTACTTGTTTCTCATTAATTTGCTGCAGTTGAAATTTAGCATCAGTAACATTCCAGCATGCAGGTTGGTAACTGAACTTTGGCATCTCTAGTATTATTTCTAGTGAATAAGCCAGTCTATTACACTCAGTTTTCTTAAATTGAGAGTGTATAGTTGCTTTATCCTGTTGGTTAGAAACTTGTATTTTGGTACTTGAATTTTCTACTCAGTTTTTAAACAGGGATAGCTTAGTGTCACAGGTATGTTGCTGGATATCGTTATTATTGTTATCAGCTGAGTAGGGTGTAGTTTTGCTGCTTAAAGATGAGACAGCAGCAATTCTGCCTGTCCATGCCACCCATTTCCATTTGGCAGCTCAAGTATCTGTATAATCCAGCATTCTTTCCAGTTCTCAGCCAGCTTACTCCACTGCCACACATTTGCTCCTGGGGGGTTCTGAGGCGAGTGACAGCTGGGAAAGAATATGTGAGCTAGGGTTTCTTGATTAGTAAAAGATGTTAAAATGGTGTTAGAGAGCAAATGAACTATCTGCTTAGAGTGAAGGACCTGTGTGAATTCCTTTCTCACAGCACCTTAACTTAAAAGATTGCGAAGATCTAACAATTCTACACTTGGAATAGGAAAAACAGTTTCAGAGTTTGCATCTACAGAGGCAGCAAAGCATTAATTTGAACTGCATGTGATACCTGTAGCCCTCTGTCTGCTTTCTGGCAGCAGTTCATTTTTTTCCCCAGTATCCTTCAGTCAGAGAAGGAGTGGCTGCTGTCAGACTAAAGGATTGAAGTTCATTCTCCACGTACAAAATTATTAAGTTGCAGGCTGTGGAGCTGGATGGAGCAGACAGAGATGGCAGTGCTTCTGCTTTTTCTAAGACATTCACACTGAACATCTTCCTTAGCTTGGAAAAGGTGTAATCAAAAGTATCATTTACTGGTTATTAATGGAATGCATGGTGCTAAACGAAATGTTGCAGATGAGAGCTCTTGATTCAGGGAAGTCAAATACTAAAGTAGGCTGGTTGTCCTGTTTTTCAGTGTGCTTGTACTGAGCAGTAGAGAGTCTGTTCTCTTTTCTCCTCCAAAGGAAGGACAGTACCTACCTCATAGGAGTGGCATAAGGGCTGTTTCAAGAGTGTTTTGAAGTTATTTGAAACTTGCACAATACACTTCCATGGAGATAGTAAGGCACAGCACTAGTGTAAATGGTTGGCAACTTTACACATAGACCCATGCTGTACTAATTTAATCCCCTCACTGACCAGAATTCAGCAGCTTTACACTTTGACATTTCTAAGATACACAAAGGACTTGCAGTTAACATACAGAGGAGAGCAAAGCCAGAAAGATCTCCTAGTTTCTGCAAAAGTTTATAGGTGGGCTAGAGTAATATTCTCCTGACATTTTTCCATTTATCTCTAAATTTTCCCAGGGATTTTTTTCTAATCAATTGCTACAGATGATTGTTTATGTAGTTACAATCAACAGTCAATTTAAGAATGGCTGATTGTTTTAGATGATTAAGTTCAGGTGATGTACTGCAACTGAAGTGTTAAATTATCATTTAATTTCTTACCTGCTGACTTGCATTTGTAAGTGAGATCAGATCTCTTGAAGACAGCTGCAGGTTTTTTGTAAAGTATACTTGATTTTTTTTTTTTCTTAGCATTGTGTAGCTTTTTTTTTTTAATAAAGCATGAGTATGGCACCAAAAAAAAGGCCTTTTCCTTGATAAGCAGTTGGTAGTAGCAAATATGCAAAGTGTGAAAACATGCCATTCTTAAAAATCTGCCTTTCTATATGTGTAATTGGAATGGAAATAATACTGAGCAAGTACTCTGTGATGTTTCGCACAATGGACTAATAACTAAGATTAGAATTCTTTTAAGGGAGGGCCCTGGGAAAATGTTCAGTAAATTCCTAAGTCCTAATGGGTTAAAAGTGAGCCCTAGTGCTCCACGTTTCTAGAAGGAGTAACTTCTTGTTAAACCACAGGCAGTGTAAAAAGGATCTGTTAAGATGCCTAAAGGTTGCTGAAGCGCAGGGCCAAATCCTTACGATTTTTATTTTCATGCTGTTGTGTGACCAAGCAAACACTCACATTCCATGCAGTAACTCTGAAAATAGCAGCTCCAGCAGGTGTTCTGCATCCAAGCAGAAGAAGGTAAGACTTGTTGGGGAAAAGAAGCCAACAAGAAACAAGACAAAAAAGAGTTAAGAATAAAGGTCGCTGGGACACCCTGTATTTGTGAACTATATCTGTGGGTAAAAGAGGGAAAAATTAAAAGCAGATGTGTTAATGTATTTTTAGGTCCCAGAACACATAAAAGTGACTCTAGAATTTGAAGCCTGCCTCATCTTTAACTGAAAAGATCAAGATAGATTGCAATAGCTGTCTTAGAAAGAACAGATATCAAGACCAAGATGAGTTCTTAAAAATCTGTCTGGCTGTCTTTTCTGTCCCCTTATGTAAATAGTCTTGGCCATAAACTTATATTGACCAAGATGCAGTAAAATTTCAGCATTACAACATTTCAGTCCCTTAGCTGGTGAGGCAAGGTTGAAATTTAACCTGCCTTTCCTCATCACTCTTAATCTGTTTAGCCTACATGGAAATCACAACTGGATTTTCCTTGTGCCACTTAAGTTCACATAATGAATCTGTCACTTGAGAGCTGTCTCTCTCACAGAGCAAAGAGAACACTTGGAGTTGATGCACTTGGTCTCACAATGGTCTGAACAGGTTTTCAAGAGGACCCCACAGTCTGTGTTCTACAGTCCTGCCCTGGATGGAACTGCACCATCTATTTTCCATAGAGATGAGGCTGCAGTGGTGGAGCATGTGTGATTTAAGAGCCTTAACCCTGGAGATAAAATACAGTACGAGGTTCACTAGATGGAAATCATTACAGCCAGCAATTCCCACATCTGCCAGCTGAGGGATCTCCCAAGCCTGTTACAGTTGCTTCTCAGAACAGACAAGCACAAAGAGAGCTTTAGCCCCTTCTCAAAGAGCAGCATCTAAAGGGAGGGGTCAGAGCAACTGTGCCTGGCCTTTCTAAATCATTCTGTGCTATATCCTGACCACTGAGCTAAGTCAGCACTGCACTTTTCTGTGCTGTTCAGAAAAGCTGTAAATGCAGGTGTCTGCTGTTTGCTTCCCAAAAAATTCAGGGCTGTGGCCACCTACAGGGTCAAAGGGATTGCAGAGGTAGAGCTTATGGTAACACACTGACTGCCCCCTGGTGTTTGGCCCCAAGGCCAGTTTTCCTTAGAAGTTAAATTAAACAGGATCTTTTAACCCCATTTGCACCTTGACCACATTCAGACACAGATTCCCATTCAGTTTTTCCATGCAAGCTGAATCAAAGAGCCCAGACTGTTCAGAACACTGAACTCTCTTGGCAGAGCCTGGATCCACAGCCTTGCAGAAGCAAGCAGGAAACAGGACCTTGCCCTGAGAGCAGACTTGATCCCAGTCTCAGCTGGCAAGTTTTCCACCCATAAGCCTTCAAGAGAGAAAGAAAGAATGAATGCCCTGTTTCCTTCAGGAGGAGTCTCCACAGCAAGGAGGGCAGTTAAAATACCCTGTTACAGGTTTCCATTGGAAAGGAAAAGCTAGAATTTAAATAGAATCTGATGACTGCTGAGCACAGTGTGGCAAACATGGCCACCAAAATAACAGACTATATTTAGAAGGAAGTTCAAATACCCTAAAGCACTTGATTTGGAAGTGTGTCATATTTTCCTTAGATCCAGTGTTGAAGGCTTGGTTAATGCTTGGTTGGTTGTAATAGTGGTTCATTCATAGAGTGTGGAATTACTTCTCACAGCTGGAAATGACATTTTTCCCAACTAATCCTAACTTGTTGCTGCTATAAAGCAAGTTGGAAACCAGGAGGCACATCTGTCTTAGGCACCACAGGAAAGAAAAAAAAAAAACAAAACAGGATTTAGTTTGTATTTTAGAAAATACTACTCAGGGACCATCTCCTTTCCAACATTGTAGTAGCCTGGCAGATTGCAGTTCTGCAGCATTCCATTACCACCACCCCAGCTAAAGGTACACCAAGGGTGAAGTGTGAGGCATCAGTCACAGTCATGCAGCAAGAACAATCACTCAGTAGTTTTCCTTTGTGCTCATGCAGGGCAAGATATTCCCTCAAGGTCCTCCTGAGGCTGAGCTCCTGCTCCTGTACAAAGCATCTTGTTGGATGTAATTTACTGTTCCCTTAGTGAGCTGCAGCACTCCTTGTGCTCACTCCTTTCCTTTCCCTGGCAATCCCCAGGGACCACCCTGTTACTCCCATTCTGCTGAATTTATAGAATTGAATAGATGTCACTGATGCACTGCGACTGTGGGAATAAGTACAGGCCACCAAGGACCTGCTGACAAACTGCAAAATGTCCCTCAGCTGCAGTTCAGTAAAACACTGCCTGAAGGGACTGGTGGAAAAAGCTGCTATCACGTCTAATTAAGTATTGTTCAAATTAAGCACCTCAATTTTTAAGCAGGTGTTTTGCAGCTGCTGAAGAGACTCTTATGGTTCAGAAAAAGTTAAAAACTGTCAAAGAAGTGCATTCACAAAAAGTAATAACTAAATGCATCAAAGGCAGCATGTGGTTCTGCATCCTGTTCCAAAATGTATTACCATGGGGTGCCCAGGTTGCTCACTTCTCCAGATCCCTCCCCTACAGTTCTGGGTCTTGGGTAGCCATGCTAGGCAAGCTCTGTGGTTTCAACTCCAGGACACTGACAGAGGGTGATGGAGACACAAGATCAAAGATCAGACTCACTGTGTTGTGGTGCAGATTTCACTGACTGCTGTGTGTATGGAGGCAGGTTGATGCTTTGATTTTCCCTGGCTGTGGAGAATTTTGGACCTGATGCATGTTAACCTTGGAGCCTGTAAAGCTTCAGTCATACAGGCGTCATGAAGGCAGAAGATTAAACATCCTGCCACCAAAAAGGGACTTTTCTGGCAAAGTGTGCAAATCTGGGAGTGCCGGATCCCATTCAGCAGCAGTGCATGCAGTAGGACACAGGAGGATATGCTGCCTTCTCTCCAGCTGCCACCCAGGAGCCCCGTGCCTCGAGCAGGGCTGTGCTTGGGTACAATTAAACTGCAATGACAAAGGTTACACTCTCTGCCTACAGCTGGGTTTCGTCCGTCACTTCCCCCTTCCCAAGCACAGGTCACACAGTAAAGCTTAAGTTGCAAAAACCTGAGAGGAATATTGGCCAAAACAAACCTGCATCTCACAGCTAGCACTGCCATCACCCAAAATAACTACAAATACTTATTTTGGGTGCAGATTCCTTGGAAGTGAGATACTGCTCATTGAAAACAACAAGCCCAGGCTGTCATTCTCTGCAGGATCAGATAACGAGATGGGAGGAAAGGCTAACACACCAATTGCTTTTGTTACCCAAACACAATTCCACGTTTGAGGGCAGAGGCCCATGGTCCTGTGTGTACACATTCACAGGAACATTTATTTCTGCTGTTCCTCATACTCCAGTGCTTGGGTCAGGCCCTGTCACAGAGCCACCGACCCCTCTGGCTGACATTCTGTCCCAAGGTTGGCACATTTTTACGAGGTGTGGTTACAGGCTAAAAATTACTGATGGAAAGTCAGCCCACAGCAGCGCTGGCCTTCACCACATTAACCTCTGTAAGATTGTGAAAACAGATCAGGCCTTTCATGATGAAAAGCCTTTTCTCCAGCAGATTTCTCTTATTTACAGCCTCTCATTAACTGATGTTCATAAACTGCTTCACAACCCTCTGCTGAAAGGCTCTAGAGAAGTTCAAGTGCTTTCACAACAGCATATTCCAAACACCCATGGTCCAGAGTTTCCTCATACACTTCTGGCAGTTTTCCCTGCCAAACAAGAGATCTGGCACAGAAGAAATAAACAAGCACAGCAAAGGAGAAAGCTATTTTCAGTTCCTACTAGTTAGAGGATTGCTACAACATTTTCTACTGCATTACGCAGTGAGGTTGGGTGAGCCAGAGAAGACTTCCCACTTATTACTGTTTAATGTATGAAAAACTCCTGCTTCCTTTTTGTAAGGAATTTTTTTTTCTTTTGAAAGGGGTCTTGAGAAATTAAAATAGGCAGTACTAGAATTTTTGAAAAGTCTCAACAATGCTTCTCAACTCCACTTAGTTTCACTTCTCCAGGGTGATTTCAGACACATCTTGAAATGAAAGCATCAGAGCCCCTTACCTGGCAATATTCTGGAGATTTACATCCCCTCAGAGAGTTCAGTCAAGCTTGTAATCTGTCAGGCAGCCCATTAACACTGGCACATGTGTGCAGGTTACATGTCCTTTACCTGAGGTGACACTTGCATGCAACGACAGCAAGGTTGATGCTCCTGTATCTTTTGGGCATCTGTTCTGTGCAGTGACCTGCCAGCAGTCTGTGTTTTCATCCCTGCCTTTGAGCAGGTCAACTGCCCTCTGCCTCTCCACCCTTTTTCTCCCAGGTACTAATTGACTCCTTTTTCTAAAAAAGATACTTCTGGAAAAACAGCCCCATAAACATCTTTTTACAGTACAGATTTTGATGTTGCCCACAGCTCAACCTTCTCTCCTCCCCTTGCTTTAAATAGGCCTCCCTGCCCAGGTGAAGCCACTGATGAGGCCTGGCAGCCCTCAGGGTTGGTGCTCTTGCAGCTTCTGCACCCTTTGTAGTGGTGCAGCTGGTGACAAATCCTAAAAACACCAAATAATTGTCCCAGAGCACTCCTCCCTTTGCTTTTCTCCCCCTGCCCAGGAAATACATGCACACCACTGGATAAGTGAGTCCCTCACTTGTCATAGTGCCAAGGGCACACACACCATCTGTGTCTGACACCAGCTCATCCTGTGGGAGAAACACCTGGGGCTTCCTAGGCATAAATCATCCTTTCAGGACTGGTGAGAAGAGTTTGAACCACCTAAAGATGCATTCCTTAAAACTGCATTGCAAAAACATAATTCTCAGCTGAGGGGACAAGATAAAACACCATGGAGGCTGTGTTTAAGAAAGGCCAAGAGGTTTGAATTCAGCTGAGTGCAAGACCCTGCGCCTGCAGGAGACGCTTTAGGCGCTGGCAGAGGCTCCATGAATGAACCACTATTCCTGTTAATGTTCTTCAAAACCAGAGGAACAGGCTGTGACCATGCATACCCTCAGCAGAGCTGTTGGCTCAGGAACCCCAGCTGTGCTGTTCCTCCTGTCATTTTAGGGTTGTTTCCAGTTTTTCTAATCCTGTGATCCGGCATGGCACTAATTGTCCACGACTAGGGAAATCCTCTGATCCATCAGCAAATCTGCAGGTACCAGCAGTCACCAATTTCCAGATACGGACAGCAGTGTGCACTTGATGTTTCCCCTGAGTGTGTATGTGAGGACGTGGAGCAAGGAGGGCAGCTCCAGTGTGGGGCCGGTAGCCAACCCTAGGAACTCCAGAGCACACCCAGGGCTCCAGGGATCACCGTAGGGATGTGGTGCTTCCAATCTGCAGAGCACACACAGCCAGGTGACCCAGCTCAGACACCACCCTACCTAGGATGCAGATATGTATGCACATCATGCCATCCCACCAGCAGGTTACACCTTTGCTCACACACACTCTTCCCCCTTCCCAACCTCAGACCATTTTTCATGGAAAATTCAGCTCCCCCTGACATGGAGGAGGTTTTCAAAATCTAAGTCAATTGTTTTATTTCCAATCAGTTTGGAGCCCAAATCCCAGCATGTCCCTCACTGTTCCTTTGGTTGTTGCAGTGTGGGTGCAGCCTCTCCCCTGCACAGTAATTACTGCCAAGGAATGGGATGAAAGGGGGAAAGTACTTTAATGCAGCTCCTCCTCAGCTGGAGGGCTCAGCTGACCCACAACACCTGAAGATGCTGGTGCCTTGTACAGGTTTTCCTCACTTCCCTCCCTGATGCTGGCTGCTCCAGTACTCAGGTTTTGGGAAGTGCTGGTGTGGCCCCTTTTTCCACAGTCCAGCAGTTAAGAGATGTTCTGATTGAACAGTCCAATGCATTTCTCCATCCTTTTCTTCTTTTTTTGCATTGTCAAGATGAAAAATGGTGCATTTTTGATGTACAGAAGGTGATGGTTATTCTGTGTTGGGGTCTTGAGTTTCCCTTTTGCAGATAATCCTAAACTTCAGGGCTTCCAAAAGTGACGTTTTCAATCCCATCGTAAGTACAGAAATGCTGAAATAAAATGGCATGTATGATTCCACAAACTGGAGACTTGTGAAGAAGGAAATGTTTCAAGCAAACTTTTGCCCCTTGCTGCCTTTGCTATTGAATTGTGACTAATTTTGTTTGAGAAAGGCTTTTTCCATCAGAACAGGCCAAAACACTGTTAAGTGTCGACAGCAAATCATTTCTCATTGCACTCAGTTTCTGAAGATCTCAGTGTAGGTGTGCACCCCTCCCTTCTCACAAATGCTGGCCACTTTGAGACAGCTGCATAATTAAAAGCGAGTAACTTTATTCCTTTTCTCTTGTTTGCATCTCAGTAGCGTAAACATGCAAAAGAGGCTCCAACCAGGCTCCACATTCTGCTTTGGGCCAGCCAGTTTTCACCCAATCCTGCTATCTCCTGCCCATCCCCACAGTTTTACTCTCCACACTTCAGAAAAAAACCCACTTTCCTGGTGCCTCTTGCTGCCAAAGCATCCCTGTGGTGGTAGAGGACTTGGGTCTTCCCAAACTTTAATGCAGAAAGAGGGAATCCAAAGGAGCAAAGTTCAGCTGGCCTGCAGGGTGTTCCCCTGTCCAAGGCAGGAAGAGCAGGGGAATTCCCAATAGTCACTGTCACACTGAGGTAGAAGGAGGAAAGGGCTGGGCACAGCAATTATACCCTTCCATGGCCAAGAACCAAGCGCTTTCTAAGTCATCTGTTTTGTAAGTTATTAGTCACCATCACTTCCTAGCCACAAAAACTCATCCCATTTGATTTTACACCTCCTGACAGGTCCCCGGGCCACTTGGACGCGAGCTTCCCATCAGTCTCACGAGAGGAGAGGCGATTCAGGTCAGTGGGTGGGAGAGGGAAAACTGTTTTCTGCAGGTTTCCTCCCTCAGAAATGATGTTCCCACCCCATGAGCTCACACAGAGAGCCTTCAGAGCCCCGCTTCACCAGATATCCTCGTTTTGGGGCTGAGCTGGCCGGCTCACTGTTTCTATTTTAACCTGTCCCTCTCTGGGGGTGAGGGATCATGGTCCTCCGCAGACAAAGTGCTGTGAGGAATTCTGACCTCCACCAGGAAGGTGCAGGAGGCTTGAGGGAGGAAAGCAGCAGCAGTTCACCCCCCAAGTCTGTCCCTCATTCTGAACCTGGTTCACTTCTCTGCCAGAAAACACCACCGCAGCAGGACTTAGGAAGATGTGGATGCTTCAGCTTCACTGCAATTCCCTGGCCTCCAGAGCTGGCTACACAACTCAGATGATTCTTTGGCTCACTGTCCTGTGAAATGGGTTTTATTTATAGGAAGGCATATAAAATGCAGCTAAGGCAGCTCTGACAAGCTAAAACAAAGGATTTGTCTCTTTTCTTGACACATGCAAGTGGCTTTTGAATACATCCTGAAGAGTTTGTGGCCATCAACATTTATACAAGAAGAAAACTATGGTAGCAGAAACCTACTTAATTTTTTTAAAAGTGACTGGTACACTACATGCTGGGAGGATGCTCACCTATGTAACCATGGGATTACTATTAATTAAGAGAATCCTGACCCTGCCTATGCAGGAAAATCAGCACTTTCCTGCTGTCTTCAGTTGCTGCACTGAGGAACTGCACTGGGAGACAAGCAGCGTTTCCAAGGGGCCTGGCTACCAGAAAACGGTGTCAAAACGAACACCAGTTTTCAGAGTGCTGCAATCATCTCCAGCTCAAACTCATACCAACCAAAGGAAGAGAGACAGTGATCCACTGGCACAAACTCCAGCTTGCTCGTTGTCCTCCAGCAGAGCTAAGTCTGAGAACAAGTCACCACAAACCCACAAGAAGAGCCACGCCCATTTCATAACCTATAATTTTTAAATATAACATTTTATTGCTTAGATGGTTTGATACAGAACAAGTTTTACTTTTTATTTTGAATTTGGAAGTACTGTACAACTGAAAAAAAAGAGGAATAAAAGTACCAAAACAATGTGTGATTCTCTGTTCATGTGGCATAAACCAGTCTTGTACACAATTCGTAGCAGCAGTTTAAGTTCCCTTTAGAAAAATATGAATTCTACATATTTATTACTGTTTCCTGCATGGGATGAAATCACTAGGATTAAACTTCCTTCGTGGAGAGAGAAGAGAGAGAAAGGAGACACACAGAGAGGAAAGAAAAGATGAATCATTCTGAAAATGGAATCAGACTGTCACATAGCCCCCTAAAGTTATTTCACAACAGCCTCAAACAAGGTTCTCTCTTTTTTTTTTTTTTCTCCTTTATTTTTTTTTGCGCTTTCACAGTCAAGTGCTTAATGTAGTGATTGAATTATCTCCATGTTAAGTCCATTGCAACTCAGGCAAAAGAATTTTAGAGGATCTTTTTTTTTGCTGTTTTCTTTTTGTTTTGTTTTTGTTTTTTTGTTTTTTGTAAAAGCCCTGAGAGAGGAAAAAAAAATAAAAAGATTCAAACGAAAATCGTATAGAGACAAATTAGCTGAACATGCAAACTAAAGCCTAAGATTCACCCATAGTTTAAACACATTATAAATTTCACAGTTTAATATTGGGGGAGGAAGGGAAACAAAAAAAAACCCCAACAACAGCAACAGTTCTCAGTCAAACTCAACTAATAAAAATGTCAATAAAATGTGGCAAGACCTTATACTCTACTAGGATATAGATAAAGGCTAAATAAAGCTTTAAATCAATAGTGATTATTGCTAGCAGATGTCCCGGCAGGCTGCTGGGAATTAATTACTTGCTACATTGTTCTGCAGCATATAGTTTAGTAATGGCTTCTCCCCCACAGTATTGCGCAGTTTAGTGTGGAGAGTTGCAAAAAAAAAAAAAAATAACCCCAAC
>VZTB01010731.1:85430-203579 GCA_013397245.1 Thryothorus ludovicianus
ATAGATATATATAGATATATATTATATAATATAGGCTGGGTCCGAGGCCCACTTCCTCCATGTGTGGTGAGAGCAGGAAAAGCGATTCTGTGGTGGGAAGGAGGGAGGGTCACAGTGCGGGCTGGGCTGGGGGCTGCGGTGGTGGAATAGCACAGTGAGGCTCCGGCAACGCTATTATGGCTCTGTCTGTCCCAGAGGTCATGACTGAAGGACAATTCACAAACAACAATAACGACAACGACGACAAGAACAACAAAAACGCTGGGCACTCCTAAAAATGCGCAGCTACAGTAGGATACATTTCGTTTAACCCCTTCAGTACTGGTGGCTGGAGTGTCACCTGTTGCCGGCAACAGGAGCCATAGGGAGAAATTCCAGCTGCCAGCACTAAAGGGGTTAAATTACTGATATGAAATTTAGACGCACACCTCAAGTCTTCAAGCATCAACCCCAAAATCTCAGGAAGAATTTATTTCTTTTTTTTTTTTCTTTTTTTCTCTTTTTTTTTGCAATTTATTTTAATTATTTTTAGCATGTCGTATATCTGTAGTTTTATCACCAGTAGTATTTTCTCGCTCTTAGAACACGACAGAAGCAAGACGAGGGCAGAAAAGGCTGGCGTTTCTCTCTTGCTTTCCACTGGAAGACGGAATAGCTTTGCTCTGTGAGTGGCGCAGGCTGTCACCGAGGTGGCGGCGGCACTCGGGGCGCTCCTCTCGCCGCCC
Organism: Thryothorus ludovicianus; assembly: GCA_013397245.1. Lineage (NCBI taxonomy): Eukaryota > Metazoa > Chordata > Aves > Passeriformes > Certhiidae > Thryothorus > Thryothorus ludovicianus. The sequence goes on from VZTB01010731.1 coordinate 86,156, forward strand.
CCTGCCAGGGACACACGGGGGACCCCGCACGGGGCACAGGGCGAGGCCTCGCCTCTCGGAGGAGGAGGAGGAAGGGGCTCGTGGGAAGTACAGTAGAAGAGCTGCAACAACAGGAGGAGGAGCTGGTGAAAGCGATGAGTCAAAGAACACTCCGAGACGGGATCCAAGCTGCGCTACGCATCTCCGTGGGCAAATATTGCCCATTGGCTTCTGCTGACTGCAGAGACAAGCAAACTGATGGATTTATAAAATAATAATAATAAAATAATAATAATAATAATAATATACTGAAGCAAATCAAACATATGTAACAGCGGGTGCATAATTTCCATAGGTTACGTTGCTATGTAACTCTTCTCTGTATACACGCTCAGTCCGTGATGGCCAGAAAAAAACCCCTAGGATTTAGAAAACCACTTCTTAATGCTGAAAAGTGGAAACAAGCATGAGGTTGAAATTAATTTGTGTTTCCTGCTTTTGGCTTGAACCACTTTGAACACCTTCAACTGCCACGTTGTTCAGGTCTGGAACAGGCTTAATGCTCCACCATGTGGCAAATGCAAGAACATCTACTGAGAAAAAAAAAACCCAATAAATCAACGTCTCCTTTGCATTTCCTCTGACTATTTCATATGAAATTCACATCATTTTTCTTCCAGTTATTGGCTATGGTAACCAAGGGCCTCCCACCCCACTGCCCCATTTCCAGCTCAGAGAACAAACACAGCGACTATCACAGATATACAAGAACAAGCTCACGCACACCAATACAAAAGGTAACATTAATGCTTAAATGAAAAAGGGTCCTCTGCAAATAATTCTTTAAAATATTAAAATCATTTTTGAAAAATCTATAATACCAAAAGATCTAATAAAGTAGTAAGGCACTCAAATCAGTATATACTGTAGTCTCTTGCATTATTATACTGAAAGGCATATGGCACCACGTCCAGTCTGCCATACTCTCCCGGTAGCCGTAGGGTTGCTCTTCCAAAACCCGACTCCAGAAACCTTGCTCTGCTGGCTTCAGTTTGCCTGCTGAGACGGGTCCAACCTCCCAGCAAGTCACTCCACCCCCAAGAGCTGAGGCGCACTGTCTGCAGAGGCCAGGATGTGATTCATGGGAGACGGCGCGTTGTGCATCTCCAGCAAGTCTTGGATGAAACCCGAGGGCCTCTCGTGCTCGGAGCTGCCCCGCGGTTCCTGGTCCTTGGCGCTCTTGGTGGGCTCGGCGAGGCAGGCGCTCCTCTCCTCTCCGCAGGGGGAGTCCGTGGCCGTGCCGGCCGGGAGCTGGCCGCGGCTCCCCAGCAGGGACGGCCGGCTACCGACGCCCCCCGCGGAGTCGCACTCGCTTTCGGAGATGGGGTTGGCGCCGCTGTGGCTGGACTCGTTCTCGCTGTCTTCTCCGCACCTCGACTGCGTCTCCTCCTTGTCGCTCTCCTTCCCGTGGTTCCGGGCATTTTTGACTTTCTGGTGGATGCGCTGGTGACGGACCAGGCTGTGCTTCAGAGTGAAGGTCCGTTCGCAGGTTTGACACTTGTAAGGTCTCTCACCTGGAAGAGAATTACAGCACAAGGTCAGCTGCGAGGGCACACACGCGCCTCCCTCTTGTTTGAAGCAGCGTAAAACACTTTGCACTTTGGAAATTCAGTACCTACGTTGAACATCACATTTATGCAGGTTTTTTTCCTTCTGTACTAGCAAACTGGCTGATGGAGTGCAGACAGAAATGCAGGTAAATGTCGACGGCACAAATGGAGCATCAAAACTGAATGTCTACAAGCTTGGCAAGGCCCTGCACTAAGGAGGGCGGAAGACTGTAAGCACCAGGTGCTCACTAGCATCCTGCCTAATTTAGTCAGCAACTTCTCTGGAGAAAGTTTACAGTCGATCTCTGGAACTCGAAAGCCTTTATGAAACCAGCCCACCACGTGAGTTCCCTGCTGCAGGTCAGCCCCAGACACATGTGGAGAGAGAGAGAATACTTTCCTAAAAAGGAACTCATTGGAAAACAAAGAAAATCACAGCTCCACAGACAAAAGTCTCCCATACAAACCATGGTTTGTATCCCAAAATACAAACCACACTGCCCAAAGATGCTGTCTGCCCTGAAAAACCAAAGGTCCCACACCAACCTGTCCTCCCTTTCCAACTGTGACTCCTAAAGACTTTTCAGTTCTGTAATTCCATCAAGACACCGTCTTGTGCCAATGAGCATCAGAATGAGACATGCAGTAGGCAGGCAGAGGTTTCTTGCCTGTCCCAAATATTCCTCCTCTGAGTAAACAAATCCCAAAACCTTACAGGTATCTTTAAAAAACCTCACATATTAAAACTGAAGTATAAGCAATGTGAAACCTGACAGTATTTTGTCAATACAGTTGAACAAGTGGGAAGGAGACAAGGAGAAGAGTCAACCCACAGCACTGGCGCAAAATCCTCTGCTGAAAATATCTGACAGAGGGGGTAGGTCATAGTTACATTTATGAATTTGAAGAAAGCACTGTGCCAGGTTCCTATTCCACACCTATTCTATGTTAAAAAATCCTTCAAGTGTCAAATAAGAAAGAGAAACGAACAGGAAAAAAACATACTGACAAAGCCCACAATATCTAGCACTCAATGAAAACAAAACAGAGAGCATGGAAATACCCATGGGCACACAGTGTTTGAGGGTAAAGCTCAGTACTTCATATATGAGCATTTCCCCGCAGCTTCTGCACTTGTATGAAAGTAGGTACTAGTGAGGGACCTTTCCTGTTTCACTTGTGGCTCAAGGACAGAAGAAAACAGGTCAGTTCTGCACTCAATAGGTGAATATTTATGTTTAAGAAGGGTTGAAGTCTAGTTCTTTCGTGTAGTTTTCTAAAAATCACTGTCAATTACAGCACAAATATTTTGTCAATGGCAAAGATTTTGTCTTCAGCACAGAGAACCTTCAAAGGACACAAAATGTCAAAATACACCAGTTTTCCCACGTCAGAGCAGCTTGCTGGCAGGTAAAATCCGTAATTAATAAGGATGAATAATTAATTCACCTTAAAGCTGGTTCATGGCTTCATTTGCCAGGCACTGCTGCAATCTGCCTATCACATAAAGCAATCCCACTGCCCAGTCAAGTCACTGGGCAAGTCTTTCACTACCTGCACTCCACCTTCCCTGCCCAAGTGCCCACTGGATCTCTGCCTTCCACCTAAGCAGCAGGTCACACACATCACCAGTATGTTATCCATGTTAAACTCAGATCATCAGACAAAACCAGACTCTTTCTCCCTCTCTCTCTAAACTCTGACTCAGAGGTGAAGTCTCATGATACCCTGACAGTTTCTCCACTGCTGATCAAAATACTCGGAAGAAGTAAAGCCACACACACACGGTAAAAAGGGACCCAGAAGCTGCCCAGAGATCTCCACACTTGCCCTCGGCCTCTGAACTCTGCAAGCAATCATGGGGAAAAACAGTTTGGGAGTTGAAAATAAGGCAGTGGCTGCAATTCTTGCTCCCTCCATAGGCTTTGTATGCAGCATGGGAGACTGGGGCAGAGAAGACACCTTGCTGATACCTTTAGGACTAAAAGCAGTGTCTCCAACCTCAAGTGCCAGTAGCAATGGTGCACCTCTAGAGCAGACACCTCAGTCTGGTGGGACACCTCATGGTCTGGTTCTGCCCTCAAGCCTCCTCTTACCTGTATGAGACCGCATATGTCGCGTCAGATCTTGCAGAGACCAGAAACGCTTGTTGCACACAGTACAGACTTTCTTTCTTTTGTCTGCTTTTGCAGTACTCTTAGCCCCATCAGTCTTTGGTTTGTCATCACTGCTCTTCTCAGTGGACTTTCTCTCTGTGCCTTCCCCCTCAGAGATGCTTTCGCTCTCTTCATTCTCCTTTCCTGTTGCCTCAAAGTCCACAGGAGACTCCACTACCTTCAAGTCCAACGGAGACTCTTCCTGCTCAAGACCAGAGTCCTGCATCGAGGGAGCTCCTGCATCATCCTGAATGCTTTTGCTTTCATCCTCACTGCTCCTTTCATCCTTTCTGTCCTCACGAATGTGGGCCTTTTTGTGACGGCTAAGAGTGCCAGCAAACTTGAAGGTTTTGCCACAAATGTCACAGGCATGTTTCCTTTCAGTCTGAGAACTGCTGCCTGCACTCTGGTCACTCTCTGCCAGCTTGAAGTCCATTAATTTGCTGGCAAAATTGAGGTCAAGACTTTTGTTACTTACAGAATCTTCCTCAGGGCCCTCTTCATATCCATCCACTTTTTCTTCAGCATCCTCTTCTGCCAGAAGGGAGTCAGCCTTCTGCTCCTCCATGGGGCCGCGCTCACTCTCCGGTAGCTCTGTCATTTCCTCTGACTGCTCCTTCTCGCCATAGCTCAGGTTCAAGACTTTGTTTCCTGTAGCTAGTGCCTCTGCATCCGCCTGGCTCTCTGTAAGGAAACACAGAGAAACTTTCAGGGGGATGTTCCTCGATGATTCCCAACTACCAGCAGTGAACCTGCACATGGACTCAGGAGCACTGCTTCTGACCAAGCATCCCAACAGCTGTTTCTCCTTTCTTTGACCCAGGCCAGTAACTTACAGCTGAAAAGAGGTCAGAACACCACAGAACCCAATTAACAAGATTATACAAACTCTTCCACAAAATGCTTTCTTTTCCAAAATAGACTCACAGTCTCAGCAGTTTCTTGAAATAATTTGTAATATAGTCACTTTTAACCAGAGAACACGACATGCTGAGACACCAAAGAAGAGCTGAGGTCACTATAACAAATAGACCATTCCAGACACACATGGATGTATTACTAATTAACTTGTGTATGAAAAACATGAACACAGATTGAAATAATATACAATCCACATATTTATCAAACTAATTTTTTGTGTAGCAGGAAATGTTTTTCCAGGGAAATGTAAAGGCCTCATGTAACCACATGGTACAACTAAATGTGAAGAGTAAGTGCAGAGAGTAACACAGAAGTTGGCTTAAAAAGTTGGCTATATATGATAAAAGTAGAAGATGTGGAAGTTTGTCCACACCTGAGTCTCTGATATGCCACTTGGAATCAAAACATAAAGCCAAGAGACAGTAACAGGCTTTGCTGTTTCAGAGTTACCCCACAAGAAGACAAAAATTACCTAAGATGTGGTCCTTAATGGTGTCCTCTGCTTACTTACCTGTCTGCAGCATTACTGTTGCTGAAGATGTAACCTATGTCCAAAAAACTGTAACAGGTAAGGTGCTTAAGGAGAACAGAGGCATGGAGCTGTATTCCTTCCAAGTTCTACACAAACAGTGTATTTGTAAACAGGAAATAAGCTGGTCTGGCTCTGGAGGCCAAAGCTGCTGCTGATGCATGGCATGTAACTGCATCCCCAGTGCCACTTCCCAGGAATTGTTCCAGGACATGAACTTCACAAGTCGTGCTTTCTGAAAGCTAAAACTTTCCTTCGAATCCTCCAACCTGCCTCCTTCTTATTGACAGCAAGCAGCAAGTGCAGCCCACAACCCACCCAGCATTTCGACACTCATCTGCAAGAATGATAGCTGCTGAGTAACTACAGGGATTTAGAAACTCCAGAAGAGCAGCGCAAGCTCTGTTTGACACAGTACAACATGTGCTTGTCTCCAAACGGCCTAGATTTCCTATTACAGGCTTTTTTTTCTTAAGTAAGAAGTAAAACCAGAGGGTAAGAAGATGGTTTTCAGGCACTTACTAGTTTGAATGTAGTCTTGCAACATGATTTGCACTGGCCCCATCTTCTCTCACTAGTGGCAATAAATAGCCATTAAACAAATGTCAAAGTGTAGCAGTGTTTCTGGTGACAGTGAACAATCACTTAATACTGCACAATTCTTGATATGCTTTTTCTTGGGGGAGTGTAAGGGGGTGAAGTGACCTATAACAAAAAGTAATCTCACCTTTTAATCAAAACAGATCTGTTTACACAGACAGTGGATTACACAAAGTTCATTGCTCATCTAATTATCTGCCTGTTAAAGCACGCAAGCAAGCCGTAATCTGTGTGTAAGGCTAGAGGTTGTGAGGATGGGGACATCTGAAAGCAGATGTGGGCTGCCCTGTCTCATCCCCTGTGGAGTCAGGAAATGCTGCCCTGATGGGATGTGTGTTAGGCTGAGGAAAGATTGCCAGCACAGCACAGAGGGGGTTCATTAGGGAGAGGGGCAGGAAACCATGTGAGCTCTGTTAGGATGGAGATGAGTAAAGAGCACAAGGAAACCAAGATGGGAAAAAGCTCCTCTTAATCATACCCAGAGAGACGTTCTGTAACTCTTCATTGATCAAACAGGAAACAGTGGATGCAGAGGGAGTATTTTTCCTGTTTTTTTCAACATGAAACATCAGAAGCAAAGTGAGTGAGAAGAATATCCATGGGTGTCACTCAAGGTAAGAGCAAGCCAAAACCAGTACGTCTTAAAACTCTCAACACAGAAGTCCCTATTTTGATATTCAATGTCATATATAATTCATGATTTTCCAATTTTTCCGTAACTCATTCTTCTGCTGCTTCTAGTACTTCAAAAAATATACTATTTTTCTTACAGCATACTTTTTCTTCAGTGAATTGTACTTGAACTCTATCTCCTTCTTTCCTCTCCTTTATGCCCTGGGCCTCTTCCCAGCTGTTATTCTGTTCTTGCATGCATGGCCTGCAACTACATTTTCCAGTGCACTAGAGAAAACACTTCAAAGGATAGGTGGTCCACAGGTAAGTGATGTACTGACACAGGGAAACAGATGAGCTCAACATCAAAAAAACACAAACCCTTAAGTTTAAACAATGCGCCTTCACAAAGGCCAAAGCCCACTCCAGACCCTGGGAACACAAAGGTACACAGGCCTTCTCTTCTGAAGCTCCTCTGGGCCTGGCACCCCTGAAGGAACATTTAAAATTCAGGCAGTGACATAGCCAGGGCTGTGCTGACACATGTATGTGCTTGGGGGAACGCTCCTCCTCCTCAGCTGCACAAACTAGACCTGCCCTCTTCCTTGTTGAGAAGGAGTTTCACAGGCCCCTCAGGAAACTTCATGCTTGTACACCACCTAAAGCAGCAGTTCCTGACTGGCTGAGCTGCTCTGGGCTATCTCCAACCTGTGCAGTTGTTATGCAGCTGGTGAAAAAGTGAGCTGCTTTGCACAAATCCTGGTTATCTGGGGACGTGTGAGAAGCAGCCCAGTTATTCTTCCAAGGAACTGGAACAGCAGCAGGGGAGCTGTGAAGGTGTGTGTGGTAAACACAACGGTTGTAAAGACAGCTGTGCCAGGTCCAGTGTGGGACTTCTGCAGTGCAAGGGTAGGCCTGCACTGGCAGCTGCTTCATCCACTCCAGCAGAGGTTAGGCCTGCCCTGCACTACTGTTTTCTTCCTGCTTACATGCCCCTTGCTGCACCAGAGACCCTGCTGGCCACACAGCTCCAGCAGGCTTGGATCTTACACAAGGAGGAAGATTTTGACTGAGCCTTCAAATCTGACCAAATATCCCTCCAACAAGACTGAGCTCCTCTCAAATGGGTAACTCCCATCTCCAGAATTTGGCTGATTTATGTTGCAGAGCAGTCACTTGATTCCAGGCAGTGAAAGAAACAGGATGCACAGGAAAGGCCTGCTGTTTCTTTTGCCTCTTTCCCATCTTTCACTTGCTAAGGCTGTAAAATGCTTTCCGGTCCATTTGTTATCCCACAGAATTTACACTTGGTGAATCAAGAGGACAAGAGCAGGGAAATCCACTTGTCAAGGCTCCCACTCACTGCCATGGGAGCAGAATATGCTACATTGTCATGTGCAACCAGAGTGTGTCACTCTGCCAAAATGAAGAGCAGAAGGTGACACTATCTCAAGATTTCAATTTTGATACCAGAGTCAAAAAAGATGCACAGGATCAGGGAGAAAGAGGAGATGAGCAGGGAGATAAGGACATAGGGAAGAAGGTGACACAAAACCACCACTGGTAACTCAGCTGCTGCCTTGTCAGCTCCTGGGGGGAAAAAGAACTTCTCATGAGATGTACTCATAAGCTAAACCTCAAGGACTACATCTGAGAATCCAAAAACTTTTCTGTTTGCATGAAAGAAACCTCTATACAGATGTAGCCAAAATCATTTTTCCTTCAAACTGGAAAGACTGTTTTACTGAAGTCTATTTACAAATCAAGTTGCAGTCTTTGGTCAGCCCAGTCAGAAGAATCCACTTCATCTTTTATTGGTGGCAAGAAAGAGAAAGAGGAGAGAACTGCTTTCCTACATATGCAAACCAAGTCAGGAAGAGGGACACCAAACGTGAAAAATTACAGAAGAAAGAGCAGATACAGATCAAGGTGGTGAGCTTTCTGGCTTGATTCTTTTTACATATGGTTTTATTTTTCCCTGGAACTGTGGTGGAATAGGGAGTAGAGCTTGAGATGCTATGAAGTTAGCAGACAAGACAAGATGTAATGAAAAACATTTTGGTGCTAAAGCAAGCGTTTATTGACAAACATTCCTAACAGCCCAAGAGTTAGAAAACCCATCACATAAAAAAATCCTCAAAATTGGAGCAAACAGACCACTGGAAATTGGTATGGTACAAGCAGTTGACATTATCAGTCAGATGAGTTGATGATTTACTGTTTTCCCTACATTAACTGAAATAACCCCAGCTTGTTTTATATTTTACAGTAGGGGCAGCCACCACTAGGTGGTAGCAGTTCTAGTAAATTTGGGATTTTTTTGGACTCTCACACACAATGCTTCTGCTTTCACCCACGAACTGGAGAACATCTTTTAAACCCACAGAGTCAACTTGAAAAATTTTGGTTGTTATCTTTGTCCATTTTTATTGTAAACATTCTAAATAAAAGAATTCAGCCACCTTCGTTACATCACCTGCAAACACTCAAGGTAAATATTTAATCAGCCCACACACGGTTGAGAGAGCTTCAGTTGTATCTCCATGCCTTGTCAAATGAAAATATTCAACTTAGGAAAGGACTATTTACAGGAAATGGAACTGAATATATCTGGGAAAAAAGAAACAATTCTGGGAAAAAACACTTTCTGTCCTTAACACACAGTATGGTTCCCCAGTACTTTCAACAGCGCAGCTGAAGTCACTAAGAATTCAGGACTAGCTCTAACTGCATCTACCATGGGGGAATCTGCACTGAAGGCAGCAGGGGCAAAAACACACTTTGAGCTTATAATGGCTTGCACCATTCAGCAGAAATGCAGTTCCATGTAGACCTGGCAATATAGTCAGAAGGCCATACACCATCCCCTCAGTATCTTCATACAACACAGCTCCAGCACTCAGGCCAACCCCAGCAGCAAATAACTCCTGCTTTACCCTGAGCTCTGGCTCTAGAACAGCTGTTAAACTTTGCCTGACACTGAAAACATTATTTCAAGCCCTTTGTCCTCTAAGAAATACCCACAAATGTAGTTCAGAGGTACAGACAGCTAGAACAGTTTGGAAAAAGTCCCCCACTATACCCAGAGCTCACATGATTTCTGGAGAGATCACAGTGTGGCAGATATCTAGAGCAAAGATGAATTCTACTAAATGCTAATCAGAAAATTCACTGTTGAGTATACTTTGTAAATATTTGTCTAGTTAACACAGAGCAGTTGTGTTCGACCCTCTCACATTCGGGGCAAGTCTCTTTACGAAAGGGATCTTTCCTTATTAAGTTCTCTTTCTCTATTATGTAAGAGATAATCCCTTACCCCATTCCTATCTCACATCTCTGTCAACTGTATTTTGTTGCAAGAAGGGAGCATTCAGACAGCCCTAAGGAGACAAAGGCAAGGCTGCTTTACCATGATGAAAGTGGGCAATTCATTAAGCTGCTCCACATTTCCCTTCTGTGCCTCTCTGCTGGGACAGCTCTCCCCTGGTCTGACTGTTGTGAACTGGGGGAAATGTCCTCAGTTTGCTTCAGGCACTTTAGACCATTCCCTTCCTCTCCATGGAGCAAGGATGTGAGCAAGCCCCCTCACTTATACAGCCTCCTCATCTCTGAATCCTGTTCTAAACCACCATCCTGTTTTTGTTTTGGTTTAAAACAAGACCAAAAGAAACCCTCTATAAACTTGTTTCCAGTGACACTCCATTGAATTGCACTTCCTGTCTTACACCTCATCCTAAAGCTTTCCTTCATTTATGGCTGACCAAACACCATCCTTCATTCCCTCTCTTTCTGGCATACAGTGAAATTCAGATGACTACTCACTTCCAAGGACCTCACAGAGACTCTGCATGAGAGCCCTGAGCATACAGCTTACCCACCTTTTAAAGCCAGCACCAGAAAAAACCACCTCATTTTAAACTCAGCCACAGTTTCAAATTCTTAAGTTTACTTCCATGGATTAGGAAATCCCTTTTTCTTGGACAATGGAGGGAGATCACAAGTCCAAGACTGTTGAATGATTCTGACCCGTGATTAACCACCGCTTAGAGAAGCCAGTTATAAACGCTAAGCTGTGCTATAAAGTGCATGTGGTAACTATAACTGTGTGCACTGTCGGATCTGGGCTCCCTCCTTGATGCCTAAAGCTTCTATTTGAAGACGCAAAGCACTGACAGCAAAGCCAATTTCAACAACATCTATCTCAGTGCCTCCCAGAAGATGCTGCCAGCTCCACACCTCAGCTGCATCCATGTGCCCCTTTAGGGCTGTACTGCCAGCCAGATCCGGGAACTGATCTCATGACTGCCTGTCCCTCCCCTCGCCCTTTTCATTTTTTTGGGCAGCTGGGTCAGCTACAGCTGCAGGGATGAACAGTTGAGAACAGGTCGAGCCAGTACTGGCAGTAAGTGCTTTGTGTTATCCAACCATGGCCCAAGGCTGTGTCTGCAGGGGGCAGGTCGAACCACTCTGACCAGCCTGGCGCCGGCTGCTGAGAACAACACCTCCCTTGCACCCAGGTCCTACCCACCCTACGTGCTGCACCAGAGCTCGTCTGAGCAGCTTTAGATATGCCTGCCTCCTCACACCACCAAACAGCTGAGCTGCTTTAGGACCCCTCTGATTGTATCTTCAGTCCACTCAAGTAGGACATTCCAGTTTTATTCTGCCATGAAAATTGTCAGAGGCAAGCACTTTCAGGGCCCTTCCTGCAGACTTTTGTTCTCGGAGGGGATCATGTCATAACACGAGTCTTCCTCTCTCATGCTGTAGCCATCTGTTGTCTGCACAGGCAGGATGGGCCCACGTGATGCTGCAGACACCCTGCTACAGCCCTCTGAAGTTACAGGCTGTTAACATGGTAACGAGGCAACTTAGTCCCTTCATGATAGGCAAGATCAAATCATGTCATAACAGGTCCCCAGCACAGCAGATTGCAATGCCAGACTAGCACTGAGACCTGTGTTACCACATTGGAATCATGGCAAGGCAACCTGCTGTATTAAAAGAAGCAGAATGGATGAGAGAGGCTGGCAAGGCAGCAGACCTTCCCAAACAAACTGGTGCATAGAGATGTAAGAGGAAAATCCTGTGCACACTTTGTGCAACCTGATCAGCAGCTACCCTGAGGTTGAGAGTAATAACTCATTTGTAATTTTAACTACCCTGACGCACAGAGCCAACTTCTTGCTGCTTTTAGGTTTGTTACTTCAACAATTCTCCCATGAAACCAACTCAAAGTTACACGAAGTGATGCTGTCTGTACTGGAGGCGTGAATAACTTACAGCAATAGCTCCCTTGTGCAAGCAGTTTTCAGGCAAGGGACATGTACACCATCTGCTGAGCTTGCTTCTTGCACCCATGCCATTTGGTCAGCACAGTAAACCCAGAGTGACCATGTTCACCCTTGGTTTTGTGTCAGCTCCTCCTTTCTGGCTAAACGCCACTCACCCGCCTACAACGAGGCCTTGCATGATCTGACAGCTAATCTCTTTTTCTACTGTCAAGATAATGGGGGCAATATGATGGCAGGTGAGTTTCAATGCAGATTTACACAAGGTAAAACAATCTAAACCCTGTCTATGTGATGCTGAGTATAGTACTGGCAGGTACATCCAGGCAGGAGAACTCAAAACCATGGCTGATGTCTCCCCAGGATCACTGGCTTGGCCTGCAGCAGTAGCCAAATCAAAACCAGACTGTATCAGCAGGTTCAGAGAACAACTGGAAGGACCTGCAGACAGCAGCTCCATCAACAGGCTGTCAAGGGAGTGGGTAGGGATGTGCCCTCAAACACACAACCCTAACGAAGCAATTGTGGATGCTGTAGAGCTTTAAGAGCAACAGTCCGGAGGAAGTCGCCGTGTGCTCACACTAAAGAGCATATATATCCTCCTGCTACCACTGGAGACAGGAGTACCACTGCTCCAGCGTGGAAGGGCACTTCTCACATTCTTATGCTTTGCTTGTTTGCAGTGCTCAGCCTGACCAAACACAACTTGGCCTCGGTGTTCCGAACAGCTGGGAAAAACTGTGTGTGCAACTGTGAGATCCAGCATCCTCTTCCTAAGGCTGGGAGATAGGCACATTACTCCTCAGGTAGCAGCTGGAAACACTAGATTTGTGCAAATTCTGCTAGATTTGGTAAAAATGATGCCACATTTCTGACAGGGGCAGGGCTTCTGCCTAATGCAAGATGAAATGCATGAATATCCCCCTTGTGTGTAGTAAGAAACTTCCTTGGTTTTCTTCCTTTGCCTCTGTTACTGTTTGGTGACCAACCACAATGTCCTGACTGTAAGCTCCTCAACAGCAGGCTCCCTCTGGAAATGCCTATCACCTATGTGAATTGGACACAATTTCCATCAAAGCCATAGGGCATCTCTCCACAGTGGAATCAAGGCCCATATATTGAATAAGCAATAAATTATTTTCCCCTAGGATAAAGTTTTTCATGTCTGTAATTCATTTAAATAACCAGAACAGGGAAGGGACTAAGCACAGGAAAAGTTGAAAGAAAAGCCAGGGTCATGCAGTGCAATGAGAAAGGCAATCCTGCAAGACATCTTTGTGATGTAGAAAAAGATAGTTACTTGTAAAAGGAGATCAGCTCCTGTCACACCTTCCACCTCACACCCAAAACCTCTGAAAACACTCACGCACCACCCACCCTCTGCTACAGCCAGCAGCCTCTTTGATACAACATCGTGGGTATCTCTCACTTTCATCTTCTGAAAGTTGGTTCTGTTCCAGTTAACATCTCAACCCGTACCAGGGATTCCCTGCATCTCACAGACATCTCAGGAGATGTTTCTTTCTCTTAATTTCCAGCGTCAACACAACTTTTTAGATGCATCACAGTACTGCTTTTTTGTAAGCTTTCGAGTCACTCTTTCCTTTTAGATGCCTGCTAATTCAACCATAAATTTATGGCTACAAATACCACCGCTTTCTGCACTTCTATCTGGCTTCATTCACAATGCAAATACAAAACTTCGAAGTCGAGCAGAAATCCTTTTGCTTCATGATAGCCCAGTTCCTTTCCACATTTCTTTTCAAGCATGCAATGACAGGATTAGCTGAGGTTTAATTACTTGAATCTCAACCTGCATCTCAGGTCACAATTTCTTCATTTTTCAGCCTTTAAAATGTTTCTGTCCATCAAATATTTGTCATACAGACCAATACTTTCAAAAGATAAAATACTCCTCTTTCCACACTGATGTCCTAGCTGAGGGTCTCAAAATCCAAACAAAAACTCCACTTCCTGTGCAAGCTCCAATCCTCTCATCCTCCAAGTTACAATGCTTTCCAAAAATGTCCCCTTTAAAGGCATAAAATCAGAACATTCAAAAAAGCAGGTTTTTTTGCCTTCTATATTTGTCCCTTAAAGGCAACTGCTCTTCTGATAAAATACACTTAGTCACTGGAAATTAAGCTAAAAAGTCAATGTGATTTGATTTTCTTATTACATTTTTCCATATGAATAGTCATGGCCTGTATTAAAATACTTCTGTGCATAACTGTTGACTTGGAACTGACTGTAAATTTTGGTCAGAAGCACAGCAGGACTAGACTAATCTGGACATTTCATAGTAGCCAGTCATTTGAAGGGTGCCTTTTTCAGTATAAACGGTCATAAGAATAATCAAAGCATGTAAGATCAGTCCTCAAGGATCTCCTGCCACTGCTGTTCTAGCAGAAACACACATTATTCACCATGGTAACTACAAATGTTGCAAAGTACAGATGTTTACAATTTTATTTTGACTTAAATCACAAAAGCAAAGAATAAAGATGCCTCCAAGTCCTTTGTTTTTGTGACTTGTGACGTCTAATCAACAGGAAGCATTCAGGTTCATGGGTTAGGTGCAAAAGAGTTTTCTATTTATTTATTCCTTTGCTTATAGACATTTCCTTGTACGGTTTGTTCCTGTTGTAGCAGCAAAACAAAACAACCCCAAAAAAATCTCCTCTGCCATCAAATCTCACTTTCTACAAAATTAATCTTGGACCAAGTAAGACTGGCCAGTATCCCTCTGAAAATATTCTCAAGTGATTCTCTGCAAACAGATTAGGTTATCTATAACAAACTAGTGGTTGAAAATGACTATTACTGTATACTGAACTTAGTCTGATCTGCATCCTATAAAAGGAGCAAAACCAAGCACACTACCTGCAGGGCACATCTTAGTCACTATTCTGAGAATTTAAAAAGTTAAGAGCAGCAGGGAAGAGGAAAAAAAAGGCAAACTGAGTTGAACATAGAAAAGTAAATTATATAGTAAAAACATCAAGAGAAAGAAAGTATTAAAAGCAAGTGTTTGAGCATGTTCAAACAAAACACAGCTACTGTGTTAGGCACTGTATGAAACCACACTATGCCAAATTCCCAGTGTTCCACTCAGTGAGCTCACCATTAAAATAAAAAAAACACTGAGGAAGGTATATGCTTCTTCATGGAAATGTTTTTGAATTAAAAAAAAATACAACAAACACACACTGTAATTGAGGCAAAGATAAGCAGGGCAAAAGCTTCCAGGAGAGACACCTCTGGTTGCATGAGGGATGTGGGTCACTGGTAGCATGTGCATTTTTGCACTTTCACAAAAGGAAAATACAATCTTGACATGGAAGGTACCCTCTGTGTTGAAATTTTATTGAACATAAAAGACACACTTGCAAAAATCAATGTCTGTATGAATACAGCAGTTCAAAACTCTTAATATACAGATAATACTTAAATACTCAAAATTATGTATCTTTTTCTCATTCTAACTTAAGACTACTTACACAAATTACCTCAATAACAACCGTCTTACAACCAGACACAGATGAGTTAGGTACTGCTTTTTTAGTTCAAACAACTGCTTTGGGTTTTTTTTTTTGATAGGAGTGTTACACAGTCAGCTTGCCTGCTGCGATTGCCTATGGATCACACATCCAACACATGCAGTTTGGAACCAGATCACCAGGAGTCTATCTCCATTCACATCAACCTGTTCATCCTTTCTCTACCCAGGTCAGAGAGCAGCCATCAAGCACAAACAATGTGATGAAGTTCCCCTTTTCTCTTTACAAAGATTAGCAAATGGATTTTTTTCTTGACTCATTTTAGAAAACAGAGCTAGAAGTCACAAGCTATGTGCCTGTGCAATAGGTGGGGACAGGAATGCTGCCCTGCACTACAACATTTTAGATTTCTCCACAAGAAAACCAATTTGCCCACCCAGAAGATAAAGCCAACAAACTGCTGCATCTACCACAGAGCTGCCAAACTCCTTGCATGCCACCAGCACCTGACACCCACCATAAAAACACAGGGCTCACGCCACCTGAATGCATCCCATCCTTGGGCTCGCTTTGGCACCACCTCTGCAGCCTAAATTTCCTCCACCTTCCCAACTCAGCTTTTCCCCCTCCCCTCCAGTAGGGCCTCATGGACACTGCTGCCACAGGGGAGCTGCTGGACGGTCCCAGTTTGGAAGGAGAATGCTCATGCCATCTGAAGGCAGATGCCACAAAGCCAGCCAAAGCTGCTATGGGGGTGGTCTTCCAGCGACAAGTCTCTCTCAACACTGAGATCATCATTAGAAAAGAGCTCAGTATTATCACTGACAGAGCACACCAACTGGAATGTGATTATTGCCACTGCTGTAGCATCTCCAAAAGTCCTGTATCTCTGGCAAGGACTTAGTCCTGTCATGGCCACAGTTGCTTGCTCTCCTTGTGGGCATTGCAACACAGGCATTTTGAAAGGACGGCGTCTCCTTCCAAGCCTGGTGGTCGTAAGGGAGACAAGTTTTACCAGTATAATTCACAGCTGAGTGCATTTTCCTGTCTTCATTAAGGGTTTACACCAGTGCTGCTAACTTGGAAGTGTGCCATCAATAAGCAGGTCAAACCTCTTAGTCTGGGAAAAGCCTCTCCATTGTTTTCTGTCTCTTGAACAGTTCTTCAGTAACTATATATTTTTTTTGGAGACCAGGGTGTTGGAAAACAATTGAGATATGAGTAAAGAGCTCTCCTTCACCAGAAAGTAAACTGTATGCTTAATAAGATGAAATAATTTGGTCTCTGTGGACCAGAAAACAATAGCCTCACTGTTGCACTGCTACCTTGCAAGTTATGTCCTCGCGTCACCCAAAGCAAACTGTAATAGGGACTGCTCTACAGCTCAGATTCCCCTTAAACCTCTTAGCTAACCTCTTTTACCTCTTCAGGTTACCCTCTTTAGCACAGACATGAATCAGTCATTTCAGGAAACCTCATTTTCTTAACAAACAAACAAAGTCTCTAACTTTCATGAGGCTAAACTTAAATCCCCTATGTTTCTTATAAAAATCCCTAATTTTAATTCTTTATGCCAGGAGCTGAAATGCATAATGAAGTAAATAATATCAACAACTGTGACTGACTTAAAAAGGTGCAACAGCAAGTAGAGCTTTGTCCTCTCTCTGTAGAGCAGGACGAGAATCTACTAATTACTTTATTATAGTGTGGGTGGAAGAATGAGGGAACTTCAAATCAGCACAGCATTCAATGCAGCATTTCCTTTACAGTGAAGAATGAAAAATAACCCCAGACCTAGAATAAATCTCCCTACCCAACTCCTCCCTTTGTTTACACCAGGTCTGAGGTTACTTACACAGCGTCACAATGTTAGATTCCATACACATATCCACACCTTAGGGCATATGCCCACCTTTGCTTGTCTATCTCTGAGGAGAAACTTTTCCTAGAGGCAAGCTATTATGTAATGCTCAGGATGAGCAGTTTCTCGAATCCTTTGATCTGTTAAATAAAAGCCACCACAAGGAAAAAAAAAAAAGCCAAGCACTACATTATTTTATTTTCCTGCCACAGTTCTACACTTATTGTCTCTCATTTTAGAGATCTTTTTTATCATTACTGATGCAGACAAACAGCCATCAGCAGCAGGCAAACAAACCACATAAGGCACAATGAAATATTCAACACACATGCTTCCCTTCAAGACAAGACAATAACACCAGAACAACTGAAACCTGAGCCTCTTTCCAGCTACACTAAGTTATGCCACTGAAGTCAAATGGGTATTAATGGTTTTATTTACCCTCTGATACTCAGACACGAAGATTATTCCATTTCTGAAAAATCTACCACCACCACTATGCAACAGCAGCAGCTAGAGATTAGCAAAATAATAAAGGAGAATACAACACAGATATCAGAGCAAGGAAGATTCCTCCACAGAGAGGCCCTTCCATGGGGAACAACCTCAGGGGCTACAACCTACTGTGAGCACAGAGCACTCTTACCTGTGTGAGTGAGCATGTGCCGCTGCAGGGCATTTGCCCATGGAAAGACTTGAGGACAGTAAGGACAGGGGATATTTTGCAGGCATTCTGAATAAGCATTCCTCTTCCCTCTCAGCAGCTTATCCTTGGCAGTTTCCTTCTCATCCTCACTTGTACCATTTCTGCCACTTTCTTCCTTGAAATTGTCAGTGGACTGCAGAAATGGGCTAAATTTGTTAGTGTCTGTGGTTGCCAGCATCTTCTCTATGCTGGCAAATTCCCCACTTGACTCCAGATCCACACTACTGCTAAGTTTAGGCTTATTTTTCGTTCCTTTCTTTCTACCTCTTTTCTTAGTTAACCCAGCATCAGCAACAGGAGACTGCTCTGGATCACAAGCCTGAGACAGGTCACTGGGCAGGCTGGAGTCCCTCTGAACGGTGGTCACGATTGTCACTTTAGCTTTGGCATTCCCTGATTTGTCACACCCAGTGGAGCTGCTCACTGCCTTGGGACTGGCGTCTGCAGCCTCTGTTTTCAGCAAAGTGGGAGCAGAAGACACAGATGAAATTATCTGTGCAATGGAAGCCAATGGTGGCAGCTCTTTAGTTACTGAAGGCTTTGGCAAGAGAGGTGGTGGTGGTGGTTTAGGCCTCAGGGGTCTCAGCAAGGCAGAATTGCCAGCGAGAGCCGGGGAAATGATCGGGACAGTCAAATGCAACGAACCTTTCAGTGGCTGGGGATGTCTGACACCCCGGTTTGTTTCTGAGTTCCCATTGGCACCAAAAACCAAAGGACACTGCAGACAGTTATAGGCTTTATCACTGTTCCCAGAAGCAGCCAATTCTTGATTCCTGGCTTCACAGGGGGCATCATCTTTATCCTTCTTCAGGATTTTGGGGATGGACAGGTCGATAGGCTCCATGGAACAGTCGTAAAGGGACAGAGATGAGCCGAACAGGTTCTCCTGCTTCACCTGCACAGCACTCAGGGTTTTGCTCTTCTGAGAGAAATCCAATGGCTCATCAAAATCCATGGGGAAGTTGCCCACAGGTTCACGTTTGATGGAAACGTGAGACGATGTTCCCAGCAAGAAGCCGTTTTGTGGCTCCAGGAAAGGCGTCATGGGCTTGTGGTCCATGTAAGTGCTGTCCTCCAATAAAGAAGGGTCTGTCTGGCTTTCCTGGGCACTGCAGTCCACCATTAGGATGTAATTCTCAATCTCCTTTTCTTGCACGTGCAAGTGCTGCTTGAGGATGTGGTGAATGCAATTCCTCTTGGCCGAAAAGGCCGTGCCACACTCCTTGCACTCGAACGGCTTCTTCTTCTGGCAGCCACTGTGCGTCCTCATGTGAATGCGGAGGGCCCGGTAGTGCTTCAGGTCCTCTCCACACAGCTTGCACACCGTGTCTGGGGAGCAGAAGGCATCCACCATCTCTGCAGCATTGCTGGTGACATACTCAATGTTCTTCTCGATATCCTTCCTGGTCGTTTTGAGGTGCTTCTTTCGCAGGTGCCTCTCACAATTGGCTTTCACTGTGAACGGGTAGTGGCAGATTTTACAGATGTAAGGCCTCTCCCCGCTGTGCGTCCGCAGGTGCCGGATCAGCGCTGCCTTGTCAGCCGCGATGTAGTCACAGATGTTGCACTGGTATGGGGAAATACCTAAGTGAGAACGGATGTGAGCTCTCAGGACACCAGAGAAGGCAAACACCTGGTCACAGAAACGGCAGGGGTATAAAACCTTCCTCATGGTTGGGGTTTTCTTGTTCGCTGCCCCTGCAATGATAGCTTTGAGGTCTCCTGTGACTTCTTGCTTGATCTTGGCTTCCATACTTAGAGGCAGGAGAGCTTCAATGATGCTGTCCTGCTCCAGCTGTGTCTTCATCTCATGCTGAGTTAAAGGCTCTACTTTGGGTTGCAGAAGCAACTGTGAGGAAGGACTTGATTTGGCTCCAGGCTGGGAGAGATGAGAGTTGGAGGCGGACTCCACCGAATTCTTGATCAGCCTCAGAGGGGGAGGTGGGAGACTTGGGCTGATGCAGCCAGGGGAGGCTTGCTGGGCACTGATAAGAGGAGGAGGTGTAGAGGTTGCAACAACTGTTCGGGGCGTTACCAAAGGCTTTGGCTTCAGTGGTGGCATATGCTTGAAAATTGACTGCACAGGGACAGAAGGTGCCTTAGAAAGTGGAGGAAGACTGATTTGAGGAGGAGCAGAAGAAGCCATCTTCAAGATCTGCTGAATGTCTGCCAGCTCAATGGCAGACTCATTGGAAATGGGTTTCACCACAATACTGCTGTCAGGCTGGATGATAAAACCCTTCTGAAAAGGCTGCAGCGAGAGAAGCTTTATGTTTTCTTTTGTAGGGGGAAGGACTGAAAAAGACCCTCCCATGGAGGCAGCTTCCAGAGGAGAGAGGCTGAGCAGACTGGTGCTGCCAGGTTCCTGAGGTAGGTTACTCTTCAGTGCTCTGAGCCGCATTTCTTGGACCTCGTCTTGTGTATTGTCCTCCTGCTTGACAGGTTTGATGTCTTTGGTGTACTGTAGGCCCAAGGATGCCATGAAGGCTTTCTGGTCTGGGTTCTCACTGGGTGGGGTCGTGGACTGTGGCTTGTGCTTGTCTTTTCCCTGATCCACCACGTGAGTTTCTGTGTGCAGTTTGAGTGCCGAAAGCATGGGGAATGCCTTGTTACACATCTCGCAAATAAATCGATGGAAGTCGCTGATGCACCTTCGCAAATTTGTTTCACACCAGACCTGCAAGACATGCAAAAATATTTAGAGTAGGAATCTCAAACTGGAAAGGCATCACATGCTGCTGCAAAACAAAAAGAGTTTGCTCTCTCTCCCACTAAGTTAAGAGGTTTAGAGCAGCCCCCACCTACCTGGCATGGAGATATTCCCACTTCACAGCCTTTAGTCTCCAAGGGGTGTATCTGAATTAGGGGCTGATTCTCCACAAGTTCCCTTCTATAAAGGTAAACTCCTTCAGAAGGCTATTCAGGCTCTCAAATTCTTTTCCACCCTCAACTTCCCTATCAGGAACTTGTGTCATTGACAGGACAGGAGCCTCAGCATACTACGCAACAAGGAAACTGGGCAGTAAACTATCTCTCCTCTAGTTCTACTACAAAGAAACCAGAAGGAGAGGAAGCAAAAAAGGAAAAGACATCCAGGAAGCCAAACCAATATAAACCAACCAAAATAAAATCCCCCAAAAGCAGATCAATGAAACTCACAGCCTAAAGCAGAGTGGTTTTTTCAGGGAAGTCTGATTACATTTATTCTCCCAAGAAAAATACTATTAGAGGGCTGGCAAGATCTTTATAGACTCTAAATACTTTATAAGTCTGCTCTCACAGTGCAAGCAAAATTATTACAAAAGGAAAATACCAACATTCAAATCTCTTAATAACTTTAAACGTCTGTCATTAATTACAAAAGAATTACACTTTATTGAAAAAGCTCTTTTAAATTTTAAGTTTTATACCAAAACTCTAACAGACTGACAGAAAGACCTACATGCTTGCCTGGTCCAGCAACAAATTTCAAGTCTACCACTTCGCAGAAGAGTTGGAAATCAATGCTTTAATCTCAAAAGAATAAGGAAAGTGTAGAAACTAAGCATGGTCATGGTGGATTGTGCTGTTGATTTTTTAAGAGATATGCAGTCTCATCCAGACCCAAACTCAGCCAGGCAAGGTTTGACAGAGGGAAAAATCATACCACCCAACAGAAAGCTTTATGGCTCTCAGAAGAATATTTACGGACTACCTCCTTGACTTTCCCCATCCACTGTCCCTCAAAGGTGCAGAACCTTCAAACCTTAGATGAGGAACATTGTGGAGTGTTTTGTGAGGGAATCACTGAAGATGTCACTGTTTAGTTAGTAAGGCAACTGCTTGTTCATATTCTAACATCCTTGTTAGAGTAATCTAAAATAAATGTCGTCCTTACCATGTGCATTCCCTGTTGACTTCAGATATAGGATTTTTTGAGTATGTTCAAAAGGGCAAGAATCTAACATGACCAAAGTTTTCCTTCAAAAATTTTTTATGTCTTTACACTGATAGTTACCCACTGTAATGGTGAAAATGCCTCCCGTGTCAATATTCCTTAGATGAAAAAAGGAAAAGGAGAGGCATAAAGTGCTTGAAGCCTACACAAACAGTGGTGATGAACTTTCCACAAAATATTCTACATGCAGGATGAATCTTTCAATGACCTCATCAGATAAGCACTGTAGCAGCTGGTACCTTAAGCTACAAAGAACAGAGAGTACCTGAGAAATGCGGGGGAACTTCCTACAGGAGAAGTCCGTGAATCCCAAGTCGTGGAAGCCTGCTGGAATTGAAGGGTTGTTCTGAATGAAAGGCTTTCCCATGGGATCTCTGGGAAGCTGCTTGTGGATAACTGCATTATGGCGCAGTAAGCCCCGGTGAGTACGAAAGGTAATACAACAGATGTCACACCTGGAAAGGAAAGGAATAAACCAGAAATGACTTACTGACTGCTGCAAGCTTAAGAACTAGCGTTCTTCTTGCACTGGGACAAGTGAAATATCCTCCTTCCTCTCACCCCATGATACCAAGAACTTGCTAAATGCAAAATAAAGCCACAGCGTGTCAAAATCTATCACCACAAAAGGCCATTTTGGTCACAGTCACTTTCTACCAGTTTCTGGCTAGTAAGTCCACTGGAAATGTAAAGAATGCGAGTACTGACAATCTCACATGGGTAGAAAGACAGCTGAGATAACAGCCTTGTGAAAAGCTTTTCATTGTCCAACAAAAAATATTTCAGTGTCCTAACAGTGCTTCATTTTTACTACAAAGTACTGTTAAAATAAACAACATATTTTAAAAAATTAGTGACAAGGAGAAGCCAAATCTGACCTAGGTAGCAAGCAAATGTAAAAATAGCACCCTTCATAACCACTTCTTAAAATATACTACTGCATGCCACTCAAATACCTGTGTGTGAATCTTCCTCACACTGCCTTTCCATAAACTTTCACTGATATTTTTCAAAGGTGTTATGAGAAACAGACTGTTTTAAAAGAAAAACTACTGCTCCTTGAAGGGGAAGAAGGTTCAGAGGAAGAAGACCTGAAACAGGTTCAATACTTCTGACACTTTTACACCCCTTTCACAGCCAGTTTGCCCTGAAAAAAAATGCATAAGCATTGTCTTTTCCCGCCCACACTTTATTGCTGTGATTTCTTGTTTTTCTTACGTTCTCAAATCCCAAATTCAGCTAAATAAGAGTTTCTCACATAAAACATTGCATTAAACAATCAAAGCTATGCTGCAGGCAGAAAGGCCTATGCAGCAGCATTTGGCCAACATGTGAACAAAGCCTACTGGCTTTTAAATATTTGGAATGTGAGCTCTGTGGCATGACAGGTCACATCCACTCTGCATTCAGTAAGTGACACACAGTTTCACTCAACCTCAAGTTCCTTGTGGTTACAGGTCCAGCTTCCAGCCAAAGCGTGGGTTTCCCAGAAGCAAAACACCAGTGGATATGAGGCAGACAGATTTTGTCAGTGAGAATATGATATGCACTAGGAGTTTTTCACATCTACCCCCAGCCTTGGTTTTCCCCCATACTGTCTTTGCTCTCTACATCAAGGAAAAGAACATGTGCCTACTCATTAAAAAAACATCCTGCAATTAGAAATGACTTCTGACAAAATCCTGAAACCACCCCCTCCCTGTCCTGTCCCTAACAAACTCCCATTGTTATTCATTTTATCACTACATAAACTCCCACAGCCATTTTTTTATTCTCTGAAAACGAAGAGATAACCAAGTCACCCGCAAAGGAACCGGACTCATAGTCCCTGAGTGGTGAAAGAAGCAAGTGTGAAGTGTATATAACACGGCCATTGTTATCACAGTACCCAGAAAGCTTGGACATAAATATGAGCTGAAGGTTTAATCTGTTTTAACTCTCCTGTCAATTCACTTGCATCCTACCTGTATAATTACTGCTGACATAGTTCCTGCATTCCATTAAATACCGAACCAATGCCATTTACAAAGCTAATGTTTACTTAAAGAGGTATGCCAAATGTGACAACAATCTCAGGGAGGAGGGGGATGACCAACACGTACTTCTGCAGCATCAGGACCTCTCCTCCAGCTCACTTGGCAGCACTTATTCTGAGATGCAAAGCTTTCATCTTCAGTGAAAACAAAAACACAACCACCAGAACCACTGGGGGACGGAGAGCATTAAAAAATTACAAGTAGTCACCTGAAGAACTGGCAGACTACTAATATAAATTGCTTTTAGATGTGATGAAATTGATAAATTGCTTTTAGAGGTGATGAAAATGCATTGCATGAAAACAAGAAGTGCTTCTGACATGTTCCTCCTGGTATGTCAATACACCAACAAGGAGGGCTTGGAAACAATTCTCCTGCACCACTGGAAGCACTGCAGGCTGTTCTGCAAAGGGACAGACCCTGATCTCGGGGCATGCTGAAGCATCTCTGAGGCCCCAGTGTGCCTGGCCTGCCCTGGGCCCAGGAACCCAGTGCAGCAGCTGTATCCCCTGGCATGTGACAGGGCAGGCACAGCACAGTGACAGCACCACAGAGTTACTGGGAGCACTGACTCCTGCCACTGTGTCCCCAAGATCTGGGCTGAGCAGGAGCCAGTGCTCCTTGTCAAGCAGCCACACATCCCACACAGCTGGGAGGTGTGCCTTGCCCATCCTGCACTCCCCCTCACCTCCCTCTTGCAAAATGCTGATTCTCAGCACTACTTTTTTTAGGTCTCCCATCAAAAGCTGCACTTTAGAGTTAATCTTTCAGAACAAACAATCATGTGAAAGTCCTTCACAGTACACCTGTATCAACTGCTAGCCTCAGGACAGTAAAAATTTGCAAGTTAAAACCGGTGTTTTCCATGCAAAAGGAACTACCTCCCCTTCCCCATACAAAAGTAATGTATCTTATAAAAGGAATATAAGCTTTCTCTTTTATTAAGCATATTTATTTTTCTCTTTCTTCCTTAGTGGTCTTTTATCTTGCTTGCTGGGAGTGAAGAAGCCGCAAACAAAAAGAGAAACAGGGAAAAAGATTAAGCTCTTTTTCCAGTAGGTCAGAAAGAAGCACCTGGCTGAAAAAAGAAACATCCCGATAAACCATGCCTGCCATCTCAAGTTGTAGGCTCTTCAGGGCATATAAATGCACTGCACCCCGGCTCAGCAGCTTGCCCTGGTGGCACAGCTTACAGAACCACACGGGAGCTGGAGCATGGGAAGGAGCTGTGGATGCCCTGCCTTCCTCTGTGGTCCAGGTATGGACTCCTAGCACCTCCAAGAAAAGCTTACAGCTACGAAGTGTCAAAACCTAACTAGTTAAGGCAAGCATCACGCTGCAGTGACTAAGCCTTGTGTGAACTTAAAATGGAGTAAGCTGCCATGCTTAAGAATGCATTAACTGGAAGCATTAGTTTTTTTTAAGGAAGTCTAACTATTAATTTCTCTGTTTTGTCATCGGTACTATTTTCCATCTTTGGGTAGTGTCACTGCCTATAGTATTTTTAAATCTAGACCCACAGTCTGAGAAGGAAAAGAAAAAGGAATCCTAGGTGTATAAACTGCTTTAAAAAAAAAAATTAGTAATTGTGGAAAGTCTGAAAAGTCCAGCATATCAAATAAAGCATCTGAAACATATGGTAATAGTTTGCTCATGATGAACTTCAAAACCAAAACAACAGAAAAGCCTCTCTCTCCTTAAAATTTCACAAGTCTGCTCATGGGCAGTTCCAAGTCAAACATGTATGGCATGGCTGCAGAGAACAGTGATGGGAACAGGTTCTGAGGCTGTCAGCAGAACAGGCTGAGCAATGGCTCAACACCTGTGCAGAGATAAAAGCACTCTACTTGCAAGGTAAGTTTCCAGATGTATCTAATATAAGCTGCTGTGTTATCATGTGACTGCTAGTCTAGGCCAGAGTCTTCAATTCGTCTATAAATGTGATTGCAGAGTAGGGAGAAAAAAGCTGTTCAGCTCCAAGCAGAGATTCAGTTTTAAGTGAAAAGGAAACAACTGTTTTTAGCAGCTAAGATCCCTTTAGAATTACTTTAATTCTCAACTGCCCTTATGTTTTAACTTGCTCATATCTGTAAAAATGCAAATATAATACTAAGGCTCTGGCTCACTGGCAGAGGTGCAAAAAACAAGCAGGCAAGGAAACAGAACTCCTAAAACACAAAAAAAGAACCAAAATACAACAATGCAACAACCAGACTCCCTTGGTGCTCAGGCTAATTATCACACCACACAGGTCTGAATAATTATTACTACAGCAGTGCACCTTTTTCTTTTTTTCTCTTAACGCAGACAAGTGTATGCATCTCTGTGTAAAAACACACCATTGAAAAGCTTTCTCCTAAAATAAATTAGTATTCTTGAAATCTGTAGTGTTAATTAAAATAGAAAAGCATTTTAACAGGCTGTAAAAAATAGTCAGGGCTTTTCAAAGTTTGTTCGTTCAAGGGGCAAGGCAGGATTTGCTACACTTTGGTAAGTGGCACCTCTGCAAGAAAACTTTACAGAAGCAGTGCCTGTTGCCTTGCATGACACTCTCCTCTGAGACAACTCCAATTTGTCAGCAGAGGAAATAGCCGTTCTTTAAGAAATGGAAAGACATTTTAGAAAGGAATTGCAGAGACAAATTTTTAGCAAAATTAATCAGTCTTGATCTTGATTAAGAGTAATGCAGACAACCACTCAATCCTTCTAGATTTTATATTTCAGTAGTCAAGATGAAAATGCCAAATATTTGTATTTACCATTATGTTACCAAGAAATTAAACAAACCCTATGCTCTGCATTACTCGAGACTGCTGGTGAGAATTACCACTATTCTGCATGTATTTCTGAAACCACGCAGTCAAAAACCTGAAGTTTTCATCCATGCAGCTCAGTAATACAAAGCTGCCCATACTGTGAATGTTAACAAATAAAAGCAATCTTAATTTCTAGGCCTTATCGAAAATAAAAAGCTTGGTATCATTTTGTTCCTTTCCTGTCTGTGCTCTTAAACAACTTCGACAAACAGAAGCAAGGAAAACAAACAAACAAACAAAAAAGACTGAAACATATGCTGAGACAGAAGTCATTAATACACAATTAAGTTATGAAGTTGTCTAACTCCTCCCACTGAAATCACCAGTCGGTACCGTGTGTTTTCCCACCTCCATCGTTATTATTCTCCTTTCTCTCAAACGTCACTTGCAGAATTAATGTGGCTCTCATGAGCAAAGAAATTCCTATGCTGACCTAAAAATAATACAGCCGGGCAGAAGAGAAAGCTGGGTGATTCCCTGCTGGTGACTCACGCCCACGCCGGCGGTGGGAGCAGGCTCCCCCTCCGCACTGCCCACGTCCAGCTGCGGGGGAGCCTGGCAAGGAGGGGCAGATGGACAAAGGATGCCTTCAAACACAAGGGCTTTCGCCACCTGTGAAAGTAAAGCTAGTTACAGACATATTCCCCTTCAGGAAAGGACTCCTTTGCTTCCCTTCTGGGACAAGGCAAAGTGAGAGAGATGAGACAGTGCCAACGGGTTTCTGCTCCTGTGCAACCCCACCCAGGTCCAGATACTCATCTCCTTTTGGATAAAAAAACCAAAAAACAACCCTTCCTGGCGTCCACACCCAGGGCCTTGGGAAATAACATCCAACAGCCGCACTAATCTCTCCCATTTGCTGCAGATGAGTGATGGAAAAGCAGCAGTGCTGCGATCCCCGCTCCTGCCTTCCTCCTGGCGATCCCTCCGGGTCCTCCTGCTGTCCTGCCGTGCCCATTCCTGTCTCTCTGCCCCGCGGCCCCACAGCGTGTCTGACCCCCAAGGACCGGCTGCTGTGCCGTCTGCCCCTCGCCCACGCTGTGGGGCCGGGCTGGAGGAGAAGCAGCGCCAGGATCCAGCTCCCTGCCGGCTGCAGAGCCTCCGCTCCCCTTCCCCGGTGCCCAAGGGGACGGACACGGCCCGCTAGATGCTCTGTGCCTGCTGCTTCACAGCCTCGGCAAAGGAGGCGCTTTTCCTTCAATCTTTCCCCCTTCCACCGTCCCACCGGCCGTCTGATTCTGTTACCGACGTGTTCTGTCACTCTCTGTAATCCTCTCCCTCAAAGAAGCCACCCTTGGGTGCAGCCAAGGCTGAACCCCTTCACCAACCCTTCTATTAATAGAGGGACGCACAGCGTTATGGGCATTCCTACAGCTGCACTGTGGTCCAGGCAAGAAAAATACCGGGTAGGAGCCAGGACAGACCCGATATAAACCAGGGTGATGTTGTGCTTCAGAAATTTGTCAGCATGCAGCAGAGCCAGTGTCCGCACCACCGACTCCCACCATCAGAGTAATTCCAGTGAAATTAACTGCTGTAAGGTTTAAAAAAAAAGGCACAAGCCTTGCTGTGTCATGTTTTAACTTCCTTTGCATGCAAGCAAAGAAAAATGAGTAAAATTTCTTCCTAACGCTGTAATGAATTGCATTTACCAGCAACACTTCAAGAGTGTCAGATTTAAACACCTCTGCTCTGGTGAAACAGTAGCTTACTCTACCATTAATTCAACAGAATTAACGTATAACTAAGACAAAATAATGGGAAAATGGGAGATGGCCTGCAGACACATGAAGTAGTAATTTTCTCATAATGAACTTTTTTACTTAATAAAGGTCAAAGTTTTATAAAACAGAAATGTCAACAAATTGGATGGACAGAATCACAGAGAAAGAGCTCAAGATCAACTTAAATAAAATGAAACGTTTAATAGTTAGGGCAAACATATCTGGAGGGAAAAGAAACCTGACCAGAATAGTCCTCTACAACTACCAAGATTAGAAGCTGCATGACATCCATAACTGTGGTTATTTGTGCACACCAACTCAAGTGAACCTCCTGGTATTCTTTCAAGGTAAGAAATTAAAAGCTCTTCCAATCTTCTAAAACATCTTTCAAATATGGAAGCCAAGTACTTCCGTCATTTTAAAATTAATAGCAAGAGTTAAAAAAGAAATCTATGTGTCTACCAGGTTAAAAAACCACCACTGCTTTTCCTGAGTAACTTAAGGAGAAATACGTCTGCAGGGGTTTCTCTATCCTGTAAGCATCCACTGATCACAACAGAGCTCACACATAGGTGCAGCTGACTCTGGATTGCAGTGCAGTCCCTTGCTCTTATCTACATTTGCAGGTTAAGATATGCTCAGCATGCAGACATGACTGCCAGCTCTCAAAGTGCTGGGTGCTGCTCAGTGTGAGCCTGCGTATAAACAAATCCTGCTCCTTAGGATCAGGCAGGCGTGCTAATAACCTATTTTGGCTCAGCCCCTTTTCCCTCCTGCATGCCCTTTTACAAGCAGCTTTCCTCTACTGTCAGCTTTGCATTTACCCACTTTCTATTCTGGCAGCCAAGCTAAGATATTCAACACCATGTGACACAGCACACAGTTTCACATGAGAGCATCACTCCCTGTGTCCATTCACCAGCCAATATTTTTATCCCGCTGCTCTGGATTCCCAGTTTCCTCACACAATGAGCTCCCTGATGTGAGCTGACCACTTGTAGGCCAGCATTGGACTCGTGCTGCTCTTCAGATGTTTCCCAGCTCTCTTTTCTGAACAGAAACTTCAGAAAGCACGTAACATGCAGTTCTGTTCTGCTTTTGCAAGACAACCCACTGATTCTACTTCTCTATTTTCTCAGTAAAAGACTGCATTCACCAGCTTGCTTGCATATCCTCTCTTCTGCCCTACCAAGAACTGCAATATACCACAGCATATTTCTGGTCATAGCATTTACCAGAGCTGGACTTCATCACCATCAGCTGTCTCATGGAATTGCTGCTGCACTGAAAATGCTGCCAGCAAGAGATTAGGAGCTGGTTCCTACCTAGTTTCTATCAGCAAGACATTGAGCAAACTGCTTGAGAACAGAGCAGACCAGGAGAGTTGGCTGAATTGGCAATGTCACGCCACTGTCCCTTGTCACCTCCATCTTTGGCTGTAACAAGTTTTGTAGTGTTAACTGTGTTAGCACTCAGTAACTCCAGAGCAATTTCTACCTAAACTGTCCTTGCAATCTCAGTGACTAAAAAAGGAAAAAATGGGCTCAAAATATAGTATGCCAAAAGCAGAGCTCAAGGAAGTCCATGAACATGTCTATGCTGGAGCACTCTCCATCCCTCTCAACAACTGTGTAGGAAGCAACAACCTCAGAATTATCCATCTTCATTAAAAGAACAATGTTTCTTGTTGTGAAATGCTAACAAGGAATGAGGCTATGTGCACATCAACAGCTGTAACAGAGAGAAAAAGTAGCATATAACCTCACAATGCTGAATGAAAATGACTCTCATTCATCCTTCAAGTTGCTTCCAATAACAGTAGTGTCAACAACCAGAAACTTCCTCTCCCCACCATGAACCCATAGTTTTGTCTCAGTAAAATTAATTGCAAACAACTTCTAGTTTTCAAACACCTTCACTCCTTCAAGTTTGTAGCATCACTAAAACCCTTTTCTCACAAAAGGCTTCCCACATGTAGACAGCAGTGTGCTTCAGAATAAGGAAACTAGAAGGATTATTCCCTACTATATAAGGCGAGAACAGAAAGAAAGTGAATTCCTAAACTTGCTTGGATAGGCATTCACAAAAACAGGAATGACACTTAAGGTCTTTTTTCTGGCTGTTTCTTTTCCTTTTAACATTCAGTTCAATTTACTTTTACACAGTCACACTACTGCTCCAAAACCAAATAATATCATACTAGTCTTTTCTACTGGTGCTAATGACTGAAATAATCTCCATACATTTTAAATCTCCATTCACGTATTTTCCTGACTATTTTATCTCCCTAAAGCCAGTGTGCAGAACTGCCTTGAAGATCAGTAACTGGGCAATAAATATGCCATATTCTAACTAGCTGGTATCTTTTTCACCCACTTCCTCTTGTCTTGACTTAGATGGGGCTGCTCATGCACATTGTGTAAAATTATTTAAGTTTGGGACATAGGTCCAGGTGCCTGGCAGCGTCCCACCATACACTGAAGAATGTGGATGTGCTGGCAAAGGGGGAACCTGGTGACCAATCTGCCTGAGCTGCAAGCTGCACATGACAGATATCTTCAAATTACCCACAGAATCCAGAAGAGCATTCCTATGGCGTTTAAGTTGTCCACTCCATGCTGGGGAAGCCAGGTAACACCAAGAAACATCTACTGCATTTTCCACCCCTGAATGTTTTCAAAAACAAGACCTCACAGTGGTTATCCTGGCAAAATTAGAGGCAGATGACCACAGATCCTAATGGTCAGAGACTTCTAACACATTTCCTTCCTGGGCCTGAGTTCTGTTGCTGTGCCTGTTTACTGATCTGTGAGCTGTTCAAAATAATAGCTTTCTGTGGCAGTGTTCAACCTGTACACAATTTCAGCAAAACTTGGCCAGGCTGTTTTGAAGAACAAGGTAGGCTGTGAACAGCTTTTGGTTTCCTTTTTTTGGAGGTTTTACAGAAGCAAATAACCCTGGGGGAAGATGTGCTTTTGTTGTCCTTGTGAAAATATGCCCAGGATTTTCAAGTTACAAAGCTTAACATATTATATCACTATTTGGACAGGCTCTGTAGAAGGTCAAAAAACTTAATCTCACCTGAATTTATTCATGGCAATAGGCATATACTGGTTTTGGTCACCAGGTCAGTTCAGTGACATAGGCAGAGAGTGATTTTCACACTGCAATGTCTACTTATTTCTTGTATCTTACAAAAACATAGCAAAACTAAGTCTTGTAACTGAAGGCAATGCCACACTGAACCAAATATAAAAAATCAGAAAGCCTCATGATGTTCATTAAGAGGCAGCCTTTTACCACATTCGAACTGCACAAGTATCCTGGCTAAGAAATGATGCTGGAATGAGTCTAAGGAAGGAGGTAACTGCAATACCATCACCAGCTCTCTCCTCCTCTCCTCGGGAAGATACCCTGACATGAGAGGCAGCTTAAATGTCTCTTTGCTGCTGTGAGGAAGGAAGAATTAAAAATACTTTAGCTCTTGGTACAGTGTACTGCACTAAACCTCTTGGAGGAGAAGAGGAAATATAAAGGGTATGCTCTGGCTATGGTGAAATCCAAGAAAGGAATTTTATAGTTCATGTACTTTTTTTTTTTTTTTTTAAAGCCGCACGTTTTTCTCTAAGCCTCTTCTATCGTATTTGCCAAAGGAAAGAGGAGAAACCCAGCACAGCATCTGGAGGGGTTTCTCCCCGGGAAATCCTCCCATCTCCTCTGCTGACGCTGCTCAGAGCTGTCAGGTGACCTTTACAAGCACAGTTTCACGTTTGACAGCAACTCTGCGCCACAAAAGTTTCCAGAGAAACTCCCCTGCTCCGTGAGGTCTCTCATTTTCCCTATTGGCTGTGCAGTGTTTCAGCTCTCCGCTAATTATATCAACACTCAGATACAAACTCACCAAAATAGACAGTGGCCGGAGGCCCCAGCTGCAGGGAAGCAGACTTCCTAAATAATCCAGGTGGAGAGGCCAAGGGGGTCAGAAAGCACCCCCGGGCCACCTCCCACTGCTAATGGGCACTGCAGACAACCTTGCCGGGGGCCAGCTCATGTCATTAATTAGGGTGCAGGACCCAGGGCTTCAAAGGGACAGAGACTGACCAGGGGGTGTAATGCCATGAAGGAGATGCAGTGCCACAGCCCATTGTCAACGGGACAAAGGGCCCTATTATTGCTCGCAAGACCAGGGCAGTTCTTACCGTAATTAGGAGACAAAGATGCACGATTTAGGATTTTACATAATCAAGAGATACTCTCCCAAGCGGGAGCCCCTCTCACACAATCAGTGGATTAAGTATTGTTTATTCTGCTGCAAGTAAACAATGAGGTGCTCCCTGCTTGGGGTTTTACATGAAAAAGCAGTTCTGGGCAAGACAATGGGGAGTGTCTTTTCATCTGACTTTGAACAGCTAACCCCGTGATTTAAAGTTGTTCATTTGACAGTATCTGGAAAGGTGACGGCCCACCCTGTAAATTAGCTGCTCACATACTGATCCCAGGGCCCCCAGACAGCCTTACCTTTTCTGCTACTTAGCAGAGGGTGGCCGGGACAGAGAGACTCAGACAGCTCTGGGGGCAAGAGGCTGTATTTACACAGCAGCACTGAAATGGCAGGATTAAAGGACCACAGGGAAGCCAGGCAGAAGCTCCTGCCCACCCTGGCACCTTGCCACGGCTGTGGATGCATCCCTGAAGGGAAGCTGGTGCCACCATCAAAGCAGTGCACACTGGTGCACCGCTTCAGAGCCAGTTTGCAGTTCTTTTTACAGGAGCTAGGGGAGCAAAATGGAATTGGGTGTTTGACCTCACAACGAAAGGCCTTGGCTAAGGCAGATGGAACTAGGCAGATTGAGCATCACTTCTGATCATGACCAAACAGTCTGGGCCGGGCTACTGCAGTAGCTCCGAACGAACCACCAGACCCAGAGTAGCTGACTTTGGGATACACATCCGATGCCTTCCTCACAGGTCCTCATCAAGTGACTCTGCTTTTACAATATGGGCAATAAAAGGAGACTGGGGGTGTTACACTCCCTGCCCTTTGCTCACAGCACAGTTACTGCGCTTTTTTGTTCATCTGAACTTCAACAAGAGTCATTTCCCCTTGTCTTCTACAATAAGGTAACAACGGGATTTGATGAAAGCCTTCTAATATTCTGCAGTTTGCTTCCCTGCCAAAAGTACACCTGTATACACAGGTCTCCTGCTCTACTACTCGAGCAAAATTATCTTTTCTTCATCTCTTTCATTCAAAAAAACACCCTTAAGCCTCACCAAGAGGACTTCAATCACTTGCACACAGGACTGAGAATGGCATGCTACATTCTCTGTGTCTTGTTGAATCCTACAAACAGCATTGCAGAACCCTGAGAATCAGGGGATTACAGCCTCTGCTGGCCAAGGATTTTAACCCATTTCTTTTGGGATGAGTCACCTTAACAGCAGTCCAAACTGCTCTGCTTACTAGAGGCTTTTCTGTTAGGTTGGGCCAGGCAGACAGTGTCATTTGACTTGTCTAGACTAGGACAAAAGGCGTGGTTTAAACCAGATGGGCAAAGTAAGCTGCACCTTAATATATTCGCTGCCCAGAGAGGACCACATATTCCTTGTCCTGTCTTCACTGGCACATCTTAAATGGCTGAGGCAATACCTGACAAAACCACCTTACAATCACCTAGACAATTCTACAAAGATAAAAATCCCAACACCACTCTTAAATCACACCCATGGAGCTTGACAATTATGACTTCGATTTAGGGACACATTCTAGTCTTTGCTGCTCAACAGAATCAAGGGTAGCAAAATCCATTTCAGGAAAGTATTATCCCAAAGCAAGTCTAATACTAGAGCAAGAGCTGCATAAAGAGGAACAACATGTTTGCACAGCCACTATGTCTTGCTGCCTTGCCACAGCAGACTACAAAGCTGCCAAGCTAGAAGGATATCTATTCCATTATCTTATATCCATCATTCAAAGCAAGAAAATCCACCTCTACACTCAGGTCCATGGAATATAACTTTGCAAAGAGGTCATATCTTCAGAAAACCTTTAAAATGAGGGTAATGCCAGGATAAACCTAGTATGTCAGCCACTTTCTCTAAAGCACAAAGAGGAAGGCAAAATAATTCCAGACTGTTTTGTGGAGGTTGCAGAGCTCTTACTGGAGAACAACTGTTTCAGCTTTGATCTATAACGCAAATTTATCTCATTTACTTCAGAAACAGCAAAGTATGTTTAATTAACTACAATTGAATGGACCAAGCTTTCAGCTCCTTTCCCCAGTAACTGCAACAT
Source organism: Thryothorus ludovicianus (assembly GCA_013397245.1). Taxonomy (NCBI): domain Eukaryota; kingdom Metazoa; phylum Chordata; class Aves; order Passeriformes; family Certhiidae; genus Thryothorus; species Thryothorus ludovicianus. The sequence continues at coordinate 120,729 of VZTB01010731.1, forward strand.
TAACAATGCCTTTAAAAAGTATTTTACATGTATTTATCAAGGTTTTCTAAATAAAAATTTTATAAAGGGAAAATTTAATAGAATTAATCCCATTTAATGGAATGTCTCTGCTCCATGCCATTCTATTAAGAACCTGTATCCAGGAGTGAGTGTTGACACTTCAAGATGCTGAATTCTGCACCCTTCCAAAAGGATCATTAGAGTCCAATGCCACAAAATAAGTTTAAAGTATTGACAAGCTTCTGCAAATGGACAATATCCTTTCCTAAAGTAGCAGCTTTTCTACATGTTTCAACTAGACTTGAAAAACTTCTTTTATATCTTCATGTATCTGGCTCTACATTTTTCTATGGTAAAAAACAGGAAATAAAACAGTTTCAGGAGTCCCAGAGGCAATTACTTGAATCAAAACACAACATTTGAGCACCTTCCTGAACAATTAATAAATAATTTTTCCTTGTTAAGAAAAGCTCATTTAAGCCAAAATCCACATCATTCCCTAACCTCAAAAGGCAGAAAAGCATAAAACATTTTATCGAAAGTCTGAAACCAGAAACTCATCTACCTTCCCTCCCTCCAATAACTGAAAAACCCTTTCTATGCAGCTACTGCCTTCTCCACAAAGAGAATAATTGCATAGGATGATACCTGAATACTTTTATCAAGTTTTTTTTTATCAAGTTTTAAGCATCTTCAGTTTATCTTGTTAAAATTTTGCAGTGTTGGCATTTTGTGGTTTTATGTAACAGTGATGGGTTTCAAGGGGAGGAAGAGGGGCTTTAATTTTTTCTAAAAAGATTTCCAGCTATTAACTGGCAAGATCTTCTATATTTGCAGAAAATAAGAGAGTTAAGCCATACAGCACCCGGGTGGCACAAGATGAGGCAAAGCATTTAAAAATTTTCTCAAAACCACAAAGGGGGACAGTTAACAGTGCAGGGGGCTGAGGGGGCTCCTGCCCCTCCCCAGCAGGTTTCTTCAGGATATCTGGTGACCAGAAACACTCTGGGTACCATCTCTTACCTCAGTGAATTATCTGGATGTGTCTCCATGTGGGACTCCAGCCCATACTTGCAATAAAAGTCTTTGAAACACACTGGACAATGATAAACTTCATCGTCAGCCCTCTTATCCCCTTCACCGGAGTGGCCATCCTCGACAACCTTCAGAAAAAGGGAAAAAAACCTCACTAGACCAACTTGTAAGCAACAAATCAAACTTGCAACCCATTCAAAGTCTTCCTCTTACAAAAAGTTGCAGGCTTCCTGTGCAACCTTGCTGCAAGCAAACACGAAGGACTCATTGCTCAGGAGAGAGGGTAAGCGACAGAGCCTCGGCACATACGTAAGAATATGCACGACAGAAAAGGAGGCTCAGTAGGAGATAAAGCATGCAGCTGAGTCACACATATATCAGTTCTAATGAGGAACTGTGATTTGAAGAACTTATAAACCCATGTGTTTATATACCACTGAACTAGCATTCCTCCCCCTTCAGAAAGCCAGGGGAGCTGTCAACCTGAATTATTTATGCCACTGAGATACTGCCAACTGCTAAGTTAAGTGGTTCAAGGGAGAAGCAATGAACTTCTGCATGTTTTCTACACTTCTCTTCTGATTACAGGGACAAAAGCATGCACAGAGAAAGGGATACTGGGCTAAAAGAAACTGCTACTAGCTTGCCATTTAGAGATAGTGGAAAAAGTCGAGTTAAGTTTGGCAGACACCATACATTTTGTACAAATGACTGAGATGTGTTAAAATATTTCATAAACAAAACCCTCATGGAAATGTCTAGCCTTCAAAGAAATATTTTCTGGTCACTCCTGCAACTCCAATAAGGCAGGATTATGCTATTGTGAAAGGGAAATGTACTGTAGATTTTTTCCCCTCCAGATCTAGACAAAAGCAGACTTAAGCTGCTGCTTTTGAAGTAAACATTGTTTTTTTAAAAGTTTAAATCACCATCCTCCAAGAATACTACAAAAAAAATGGGAGGGAAAAAATACTTAGGGGAAAAGCTGTGGCAGAAAAAGAATAGTACATCCTCTTGTCATCCAACAATAATTACTTATAAATCGTAATAAGTAAATCCAAAATTTAAACAATAAAGGATTTTAAAAATTCTGTATTATTCTTTCAATTATTTAAATCTCTGAAATTAGAAATTAATCTTCAATCTCAGACAACTCTGTTGGTTACACACGATAAGCACGGCAACTGACACACAGAGCTGTAAGAAGCCTGTGCTGACTGCACAAACCAAAATTTAGGAGGTAACTAGGAACATCTTTTGCCTCGTCCCCCACAAAGAACCTTTTTTGCAGGTGTCCTCTCCTCTCTGTCCAGCTCAGCATCGTGACTGAACTTCCGTTTCGAAGACAGCCGCCTGCGCTTCAGCGGCGAGGGGGGAGTGGTGCTCGCTGTGCTGTTTGGATCCTTCTCATGAATCTTCATGTGCCTGAGCAGGAGGGGAAGAGACACTGTCAGCAGGCAAATCTGGGGCAGGAAGTTCAATGGAAATTTTAATGCCAACACCACTTCTAAGGTTTGCGTTTGCCTTTAAAGGATACCATCGAAGATCCCATAAACCGGCCTGAACTTCTGAAAAACAGCTGGGGCATGACCCAGCACGGGCCCTTTGCAGTGCCTGGGCCTGTGAGGGGCTGCAGCAGGGAGCCCAAGAGCTTTCCCCCATGTCCCAACTCACAGCACGACACTTGCTAACATCTATTTCCATGAACACCGTGCCCATTCCCCCTCATCCACAAGGTCCTGGTTCTGCCTAAACCTCCCCAACAATCCACATACCCAGCCTCCCTGTCTTGTGGCAGTCTAGTAAGCAAAAGCCTGCAGCTCAGCATCCACTTCTCAGCACAAAAAAAGCACCTCATCTTCAACTGGCTCTCTGTCTAGAGTTTGAGACTCAAATACATCTGTGTATGCCAATGCCAGAGCAACATTTCTTAAATATATTTGTTTCCTTCTCATCCTTAACACAATGGTGGATCCCAGTATCAAATTTCAAGTGCAGCTTTGAAGTCAGGATTATCTGGTCCCACTTTTACAGTGCACTAGGTATGGCTTGCAAAACTCTGTGCTGCCAAGGCATGTTCACAAACCTGCTTTCCCAGGAAAACAACTATTTTGGTCACAGGACAACACAAAGACAGATGAAAAGGGAAAGGGACAGAATTACTCAGGAAGCAATCCCATTAATATCTGTTTACCTGACCCACTTGCCTCTTGGTTTTCTGTATTTGCAACCTGAGGAAGACAGTGTTGTCTAGTTCCCTTCAGTCAGATGGAAAGTATTGCTGCCACCCTGCTTCTGATAACTCAATGCTCAAATTTAAATTTTCTTCTTTTTTTATTTTTTTAAAAATGTAACCTCACTTTAAGTTTATATAGGTATTGAAAAAAAAAGTCAAATGTAGGCTCCAAGATCGAATGGAATTTTTTTGCTTCTAATAGCTAGATATGTGAGTGCAGGAGAGAGCTGCCATATGAATGACTTCAAAGAAACTCAACGGAGACAATGTTAATGGCACTTGGGCAAATCTTTCTAAGTCACATCCACAACTCAGCTCAGGACAGTGCCATTTAACGTGACTGCACACTATCATGTTCTAACATGAGAGAATGTTGTAACCCAGACAAGTCTTGCACGTCCTCATAACTGCTTTGGTGTTATGACATAAAATCTGTTTTAGTTTTGGATGCCAAGGGCATGATGCTTTGAGATAAACACACTGGACCAAACTGACCCACAGCAGACCCCACTGGAGCTGCAGGGAAGACTCTCATCACACAATGCTTTTTTACATGTTTCCTTTCACAATCTCAGAAGCTTTAAGAAAAAAAAGGCCTCCAAATCACTGTCTCAAACTACAGCCTGTCTCAAACTTCAGGGTGTTGTGCAGGAACCACCTCAAGCCAAAAGCACCACAGGTACCAGAACTGATGCAAGATTAAAATGGCTGTTCAGCCACTGCCTGCTTTCAGCATCCATTAAGGGTGGGACTCCTTGGAGGATCAGGTGCATGAGGGAAACAAACCTGTAGCTTCCCCAGATCCCCAGTAACTCTCACTGGTGGCACAAATGGTGGATGGACACTGGTGACACCTGTCAGTCATGTCTATGTGCAGATGTGCCCAGCAGATTGGACACAGAATCATGGAAATGTTGCTGAAATTGTCTGACCTCTTTCCCTGCTGATCACCCACTTGGGAGGAGAAGCAATGCTGAAGGTCTGAGCATTTGGCTCTCTCCAGGTTTGACAGAAGCCAGAGAAAACCCAGAGTGCTGACACAGCATACAGAGTTGCTGTGCACTCCCCTGGCCTTGGCCCTCTGGTAGCTCTGGCACCACAGGCACCAAAGCAACTGATTTATCCACATGAATCCAGTGCTACCTCGCCTCACAAAATCTGCAGGAAGGCATCTATAGATATTCTACTGCCTCGTTTCCTTTAATCGTGGGGATTTTTTTCCCCTGTGACACTGATCTAACTTCTTGTGCTAGCCAGAGCTTCTTTCATGGTTGGTAAAACAACAGCATGAGCTACAGTTGTCTGTATTCACACATGAAAATGGGAGAAGAAAACATTTATTTGTTCAAGGGGCTCCTGTCGACAATGGTAGAAGATGAAATTCAGAAAGCATCTTGGAAGAAAAACAATCAAAATATTCAACTGCACAGGCAAAGCAAAACCTGGAAGGTGGATTGTTTGTCTGTGTTCTTATTCCTTTTTGGTAAAGACTGCTTTCTAGTTTCAATCATCTCTTGAAAGTAAGGACAGAAGCTTTTGCTGTGCCCGTCTGTCCCTGCACCCCAGGGTGCACACGGCCTGAGTGCTTAACCCTCCATCAGCTCGGCTGAAGCACAGCTAACTGTACTTGGCCAGTTACTTTTCGGATAGCTAGAGAGCAAAATCAGCCAAACTAAGTCACGTTCATCCAGAAAACAAACAAACAACAAAAATCCTGCTATGCATTGAGAGTGGGACCCTTTCTCCCCATTTTCTTTTAAAGTCTCTTTCCAACCATTAACAAGTATGCACAACTCCTGTTTAGCAGCTACCTATGCAAAACAGCTTCCTTAAGGCTAAGTTCTTTCCTCCTGCTGTTCGTCCACCTGTTGAACTCTGCTTGTTTTGACGGAGCTGGCTCCCACTTGAGAGGGGTGTGATGGCACATCCACAGCACACCAACAGGAAAAACCCTTGGGACCTCCAGGTTAGTGCCAGCCCAACCTAGCACCTCTGCCTGGCATGCCCTAATGCATGCAAACACACTGGCTCCTGCAAGTCCCAAAAGCAGCGCAGCTGTGCTTGAAGTGTGAAGTAAGTCAGTAAGGCAGGGCTGCTTGCAGTTCTCATTCCTGCAACGTGTGTGCTTTTGCCATGTTCTAAAAGCCCCAGCAGAATCCATACCACAGCAAAGAATGTGGTGATCCCTTCATGTTTTAGTTTTGCATATTTGAAAGGAAGCAGCCTAAGCTATTGAGCTACAAACAGGAAGACACCCTGACTGCACCTTTGACTTTTACTGTGTAGGTCAAACATCACAGCTGCTCTGATAGCTCTGTGCATGGGATCATTAAGGAAAGAAAGGAAAATTCTGAAACCAAAGCAGCAGGTTCCAGAGTTCTCAAGGAGAGTCGCAACCTGCCACATTACAGCCAGCAGGTTGTTCCTTTGGCAGGTTAAGCAAGTTTCACTGCATCAAGTTAAGGGTGGAGAGGAAAAAGATTACTAGAGCTACAGCCCAAGATAAGCGGGAAGATAAAGCCAAAAAGTACAAAGGATAGACACAATCTTCATCTCTCTCTTTTACTTTGCAACATGGATGTCATTCTGCCTGGAGACAGCATTTATCACCCAACATGGGTTGAACTTCAGCAGATGCCAAGTCACATCCACATCCACAACCTTTCTTTTAAACACTCCCTTCACTGAGGCTTCTCCTACTTAAAAAGTTTCCTAACCATAATTAAGGGGGGGGGAAGTATTTGTGTTGCCTTACTCCTTTGGAAGAGTTTGCCTTGATTAGATCTTACATGTAACACTGAAAATGTTCAACCTCACTGTTTAGCCTGCCAAGATACAAGAAGAACAGGAACAAAGCTGTGTTTTAGAAGTTATTTTCCCTTTGTGACTATAACATATTTTGGCCTGACAATACTGGCATACTTATAATGCAAAAGACAGGCTCATAAGTCAGGCTGGGTTTCAGCATCTTACAGTGATAAAGAAAAATGATTTGACATTCATCAGTTCCAAAAAATAAAGATAAACACTCAACACTTTAAGCGAGAATTTAGTTAAAAAAAAAAAAAAGGCAAAGTAAGGAAATGCCAGAAATGCTCATATTCAGCTGCAGATGCAAGTTACAGTAACATGTGCTAGCAGCTTTAAAGTGACCACTACTGCAGCTCCACAGACAGCCAGAATCACAGCAGATGAAACTTGGATTTCTTTTTCTAAATTAAATCAATGAAATCTCTGAGACATTCTACAGAGCAACTGAAGTGCAGCAGGCAAGTTCAGGAAGGTACAGAGCCCTGAAATCTGCACCTCATAGTCTCTGCAGCCTGCATGCAAGTACTCATACACTTGGGACAGTGCTGAAGGTGGAACACTAAAATCCAGCCATGATACACAGGATGACAGGAAGGAGATAAAAACTTGAGCTTAATATTAGGAAGGACTCATATGCACTAAGTGCTAGCTAGCCTTGATGAACCTCTTAAAGAAAGTGGTGGAACTCTATTTAAAATTAGACCAGAGAAAGAACCAGAAAAATTTGCAAAAAAAAAAAAAAAAAAAAAAAAAAAAAAAGAGGAAACAGTCTTTTCCAAACACAACTGATCCATCTCTGAACTCATACTGTTTAAGAACTGCTATGCAAAAAAAAGGAAACACCTTGCTATATACTATGCTTTTTGCAGCACAGCTGTATGGGAAAAAGCTCTCCTCATAATCTCTTCCCTCCCTCTCATATAAAGAATTTCACAGGTAAGCCAAGAGGATCCAACTGTGCTAGGACTGTGTGCCAGTCAGCTCTCTCAACAAAATCACATTTTTTCAAGTGCTTGACTGCCTTTCATTCCATCTTCCCCCTGAGAATCACCTTCCGCTTCCCCTCTTCTGCCACAACTTTCCTCTCCCCTGTCAGGGTCACATGAGCAGGATGACTAAGATGATACTATGATACTGCACAAGAATTGCCCTGGCTTCTTTTTTTTCTTTTTTTTTTTTTTCCTTTTTAAGACAAATGGGGAGAAAAAGTTCCCAATGCAGAGCATGATTTCAGGAGGGTGACTATTCCACTAGAACAGCAGCAAGTGAATATTTTGCTACTTTGCATTGAAGAAGAGACTTCTGTAGTAATAGGCAAATGCAGAACTCAAGTACCTTTTTCCTTTTTCTCTTGTGGATGGTGTTGGAACAGTGTCTGTGGGAGGTGACTCATGGGTAGGGCAGGGGAGCATGTGTTCTGCTGAAGTGACATGCAGCTCCTGCTGGTCACATCCCAGTCTTTACCACATCTCTAAAAAGGGCTGATGTATTTTCTTAATGCCAAGGGGATTTGCATATTGATCGTATAAGCTTTCTGGAGGTCTGAGAACAGGGCAGCCTACAGCTTCAATGCCAAAACCAGAACGTGGGCAGGTTTTGACTGGCTGGCTCAAGGCTAGAATAAGCAGCCAAAGCATCCTGAAGGAGGCAAATGCAAGATGCAGCTGCTCCTGGCTCTGGGTCCCACTGAATTATGAACAAAACCAGGAGCTTCTGCTTTGCATGCAGATAACCTGATCAGCACCACTTTGGCTCTTGGACAGAAATCATCCCTCAGCATGCGTGGGAATGCCTCACTTCTTAATTCTAGTGAGAAAAAAGTACACTCATGCTGCACCTTGAGATTCTCTGCCTCCCGATGTGCTTCAGGTCCCAAAGAAAAAACGCCTGTCTGGCTTGGAGGCCTGGCCTAAAGGAAGGTGTAGAACAAAAGGGTGCATTTGCAGACCCTGAGCAGGGTTCAGGGTTAAGATTCTCCCTTAGAACTATGGCAGCACAGGCACTGCTGGCTTTCAGTCAAGAGAGGTTTATGCCAGGTAGGTCTGATTAGAAGGAGCAGCATGTCCAGAGGGGGAGCAGCAAACAATTTCACTGAGGCCTGGTTGGGAAAGTCCCAGCATCTAAATCAAGATTAATTCTTGAGCACAGAATCCAGTGTATGTATAAACACCCTCCTCCTCCCTCACGTCTGTGGAAACGTGGTGGGGAGGCCAACGAATCCGGGCATTATCAGTCCAGAGAGATCATCTGACAGTATCAAGTTCAGGTTCTGGCTTCATATCCCACATATTATTATAAGTTTCTCCACTTTACCACTAGATGTACCCTATACTCTACTGTATATTGCACATGGGTATTCCTCATCTCCCTCGTGATTTCTAGGCAGTTTGGTATCAAAACCAAGTGGAAAATCCTCATACATCTGATGCTTATCTGAAGGCAAGGAAGCCACACATCCAATCACTCAAATCAAAGACAAAGAATAAAAATCAGTGCTTTCCATCCTTCACCTTATTTACAATACACTTTGTTTTTATCCTTACAACAAAAAGAATTACTCCAGTTCCCAAGCTAATCTGGGAAGGCCTAAGCTGGCTGGTACAATTTAGCTGATTCAATTGATTTGTCTTTCACTGTTTTGTGTCTCAAAATCTTTCACTTACATTGCTCCTCCCAAATAACAGCAAACAAACTCCAAAGAATTATAAAACCCATTTTCAGTACTTAAAAAAACCAAAACAGTCTATCCTTCAGAACATGACCAAACATCTCTGTTTAGAAAAAAATAGCCTGGTTTGTTAAAACTTCAACTTAGTGCCATCGTATCAGAATGAACAGGAGTGCAGGATGCATCCAAGACAGGTTGAAATTTGGACCATGATGTACTTTAGGCCTCATTAAATGGAAAATATCTCATAAAGAAAATGAAGACAGCCTTTAAAATTACACTCCTTTCAGATATTTTTATGTCACATTATCTTTGTCACTGCTTTTGTTTGATTCTTCTTTAAAAAATGATACTTAAGCCCAAGTTGTCTAGGAATTTAGTAAAACACAGGGAATTTCTCTTCAAAGCTCCTGCCATTTGATGCATACAGGAAGTAAATCCTAAACAAAGAGAAAGTGAAGCAGCAGTATTTTTAGGAACAACTGTTTAATACCCTGCCGCTAAGTCCCTCCTTAAAAGTCTCCTGAATAACATTGAAACTTAAGTCAAAAGTGCAGTAACATTATGCCCTTGGGTTAAGGAGTTTGTCAGTTGTTTGTTTTTTAAAACACATAGAGAATCTGTATTGACAATGTATTTCCAGTGTTAATTATCAACATCACCCACTTAAGAGAGCAATCCACTCAGCCCTAACCAGTTGTAATCACAGGAACCAAAAAGATGCAGGTAATTTTGCAAATCAGACATGCTCTGTACTAGGACAAGTTCCTGTTTGTCTTCTCTTTTTGGTTTAATATTTGTATCCTCAAAGAAACCCAGAAATGGCCCAAAAAGCCCTCAGACGCACACATACTTCGCAGCAAGTCACGAGACAAATACCAAAATCCCATTCACATGGGAAACTCCCTCTTACAACTGCGAAGCAATCCCAAAACAAATCCCAAGCACCCACCCCCCACACACTCTAGAGGAAACCAGTGCTGAACCCTAGCAAGGGACAAACCAAAGGAAGCTCAGCAGCAGGAGGTCCCCGTGGCTGTGCTGGTAGGAAAGCCATTGCAGTGCATGCAGGGAAAGGGTAGGGTGGGGCAAACAGATCCCGGGAAGGACCAGGTTGGGATGCCCTGACTCATTTCAGCCGCACGTCTGCGAGCAGGCCCAGCAGGAGATCCCCCTGCTAGCGCTCCCCAAGGCAGCCAGGCACATCTCATTATCCTCCTGGAGCTCCCAGCGCTTGTTCATGCTCTCTCAGGGCTAGCTGGCCCTGGGGAGCCTCCCCACACAGCAGCGTGCAGCAGCACGTGGGTGCAGCTGTCCCCCGAGCATCCCCAGGTGCCACACAGACATGCCCTCAGCATCCTCCCCAGCTGCCTGGCTCCCGGCAGACGGCATCACTGGGATGACAAAAGGGCCATTACTCGGATCTGCCATGACTGGCTGGGTGTGCTAAGGCTGGAAAAGCCACCAGTGATTAAATTCAAATAACAGATTTCAAATCTCCTTTCGGTGCTACCGGGACACTCTGCAAAGTTAGCCAGAGCCATGCAGCTGGCAATACATGATGCCTAAGGATATATGATACATGCACATGCACACAGAGCATTCTGTATTTTTATCCTAGAGAAAAATTTTGCTTTGCTGTGAATAGAGGCAAGTTGTAAGCATGAGTGAGAGGAAAGATAATGATCTACAAATCCAACGAGGGGGGGTACCACTTCTGAATAATTATGCTGTATTCACATTTAAGCAACTACTTGCTACACAGACTCAGCAAGTTCAAACAGGCTGAAATTGATACAACTGCATTCCCAGCTTGGCTCAAAGTTACTCTTATTCCCTTACAGCAACGCTGTCAAAACACCTCAAAGGAAAAAAAAGGGAGACAAATATTTGTCTGATGATGCTGTGACAGGGAAGTGATTCAAACCATGCTTCCAAAGCAAAGCTTCCCAAAGGACTGCAGAAGAAAGCAGTTTGCATCAACCCTGGCGTAAGGGAGGGCAAAAGAGGAGGAAACACAGTGTGAGCTTCCTAGTACCACTTCACCAAGCTGTCATACACAGTTTACATTATGTTCAGAGCAGACCTAAATTAACAATGCCAAATACTGCAAAGAGACTTCCAAGCTCTAAGAAACTTTTATATGGGACACGAGCCTCCTTTATTAAACATGATCCTTCTCAGGCCAGCATACTTCCTTAAGCTCAGAGAACAAAGTGTATTAACAACAGTAAAATTAACCAGAAGTAATATTTTTTCAAGCGTACCAAAAATCTGGCCTGGGCCATTCTGAACTGTTTCCTTTAATCTTTTTGGAGATTTGTGGATTTCAGGCATGTCCTTTAGTCACCACAATATATAACCTTATTCAGTTACTTCACTGCTGATTTTTCAGGAAACTTAATGTTTAAAGAAAACAAATGTTATTAGAAGGTAAGGACAATTATGGCCATTTTATATTTTAGTAACAGAGGGAAAAAGGAGAGAGAAGGAAAGAGAAAATTAGAGAAAGTATATCGCAACAGGGAAAAGATTTATCTTAAAGAGCAAACACAGTCGAAGAAGTCCCAGGTATGTCCTGCCTCCCCTCCAGAACCACACCCCTTTCTTAACCAAGCAAACATAAGCTACATCCCAGCACCAGGCAAAGCCCTCTTGCTGTTGGCTCCCTCACTGTTGAGCAATCCCGGTGGCACAGCACAGAACAACTTGCTGCGTCACACAGCTCAAGAAGGAAAAAACAGCCGGCCACAGCACTGCTGGGCACACCGTGCAGATGGAGCCGAGTATCTCCCCCCGACACACACACACACAAACGCACACACACGGACGCACGCACGCAAGGAAGCTGCACCTGATAAGGGAAGCACATCTTCCTTAAAAGCAGGGTCTCCACATTATCCCGCTATCAGCAGCCACCAAGTATCTCAAGGGGCAAGGAAGTAAAAGGTTATCACTGCACACACACAAACTGCAAACTTCCCAGCGCTGAGGACGGCATCCTAGCAAAAGAGGTTTCACGTGCTCAGCCCATTTCCTCTCCTGTTCCTGAACATGTGGTCCTCCTTCCTTAAGGCATTCCCTTGCTGAGGACAGAAGCACTAGGAAGAAGTTTCACATCTAATTCCATGTCTGTTTAGTCAAACTGGAAACAAAAGTCCCTGCATGACCTGTGCTGCTTTACAGGGGCTTGGGAACTTTAGCCCTCAAGTGGAATTAATTCAGTCCATGAACAATTGTCGCCTTATTCTCTTTCCCTTCTGTCTGAAACTGTCAAAAAAGCTACCACTGAAGTGTCTTGGTGTCAAAAATGAGCCACACAGAAGTTGCACTACTTCTCTGTTTCAAGGTATCTTTCCATATGAGTCAGGGCTGGAAAGCTGACTCTGAGAACTTAAAAAAAAACAACAAACCGTGAGAGTGTTTAGCAAACTTCAGCTAAGAGACCAGCCTGAAGAACTCAGTATGTCTATGGACACCCTCAAGAAACAGAAAGCAGTATTTGCATATTGTGTGCTATCTAGCAGCTGGATAATGGCACTACTACTTTAAAGACTGTCTTTGCCTAAGCTGTGTACGTTGTGCACATGAGCATCATGGCTCAACAATCCGAGTGAAAGGATCTGGCTAAGTCCAAATGACAAGTCTCCCCTTGCTTTTTTATTTTTTTTTTTTTTTTAACAGCTACAGAAGCTTCCCCCAGTGCTGTCAATCCACTGTTATGGAATAGCCTATTTTTAAAAGAGGGGATAAGAGAAAGAGGAAAAGACTTGCTGACCCTGAGAGGGGGAATGTTCTGCTGTTTGCTGGTTCCAGCATGCTGAACTAGAACAGGTTGAGCAGGTTAGATACTAGGGGAAAAAACGTAAAGCTGGAAGACATACATTAAAGGTGGAATGACAGCAACCACAAATGCAGTTTGTGATATACTTTTTCCTCGTTCTCGTGGGTACTTTGCCCAGGAATCTCTTTCAGAGGATAGGAGGACAGGGAATACATGTTCATAGGAAAAGTGATACAAGTATTTCTGATGTGCATGCACAACAGGCTGAACAAAGATTACCTTAACATACAAACTCTCTCAGAAAACTTTCTCACCACCAGCATTTTCTACACAGAATCAGCCAACCGAAGTACAAGCTACAAGACAAGCCATCAACCAAAAAGCGAACAGAACAACATGTTATTTGTTAACCTTGAGAACTAACATGTCCACAAGAGTCACATGTCAGGTTTATGGCAGAGGACTAAAAGCACCTCAGCTCCTCACAAAGATCACCTGGATTTTCTAGTGCTTGCTAAGTTAAGGCTTGTATTTATTTTGTAGCTCTTCAAGGTGAGAAGGGGAGGAAACATCCCTGAGAATACTAGACCTTCAGAGGAGGTGATATTCCTGAAAGGGTACTTATGTGGAAAGATCAAGGTCTTGCACTGCCATGTGCTCTGAGACTAGAGTCTAATCTGTCAAGTGGCTTGTGCTTATTTGAACTGCGACATGGGTAACAAAGCAGCACTAAGCTACGCTCAATACGCTCTGTTATAGGGGAGATTTATGTTACTGCCCGTGAGGAGGGAGGCATTACCCTGCCACGTCAGACCACCTTCTCCTCCACACAAATCACACCAGAAACCTCAACTCATTAAGAGTGTCCCCTTTTTTTGCCTTGCAGAAAACCAAAACATAAGAACCCACAACTTTACACTGCATAAGATTAGACTTTGTCATTGCTTAAAGGCAACACAGAGAAAATCCAGGACTGAAAAGCACACTGAAGTCTTATGTTTAGGTAGGAGCTCTGGAGATGCAAGTATAATGTTCCTCATTGTGTACACTTAGGTTCTCAAGAACAATGGAGCTAATTAAGGTCTGCATATAAATCTTAACTCTGCACTTCCTTGCTTCGCTTGATTCTAATCAGATCTCAGCATTCATGTTTTTGTGTTAACTTCCTTTGCTGTTCTTTAATGATAACTGAAGGGGGATACTGTCCAAGCCGACAAAAGCAGCATGTAACACATCTGAAATCGTGGCATCTCCTTTCAGCTCTGAGGGCTCACAGAGGTTCTGTGGCATAGGAGGTCATCCAGAGTCTTTCACTGCTGAAGATACTGGTAGAGGGGTTTTTTTGAGCACCCTATTTGTGAGCCATATGAATTGAATGTTTATATATATTTCCAGAAGTAAATCTACTCAGCAAGAGTGAGACAGACAAAAGTTTCTTCCTGGAACAATTAAAAATACTGTAGACTTCTAATTCGAATTAAAGACACAGAGAAACAGACCCTTCTCTAACTGATGTATTGTTGTTGAAAAGGCTTTCTTGATTGCTTTTTTTCTTTTTCTCTCTTTCTTTCTAATTAAACTTTCTTCAAAACATGGAGGTCCCAGCAAAATACCAAACACATATTCTGGATATTTATCTGCTGACAGGAGAAGCCAAAAAACTCCCCTCCACCTGTTTCCCCATTCTTATATATAAAATATACTAGAAAAAAAATGTAACAAACATTTTTAACTGCAAAAAAACCCCAAACAGCTATCACATCTCACCTGCATCCCACAACTACAGTCATCAGTTACTAGAAGCAGAAGTTAGTCCTTTGAGTTCATTATCCCTGCTGAAGAATTAGGGCACTTGCATTTGCTGAAGCTTATCTTCCACTAGCATGCTGACAGTGGTTAAATCATCCCCCCATATATAAGGAATGGATTTAAAGGCCTGTAGTACAGGCTGGATTCTTAATATTTAAGAGCACTGCTTACCAATTACTATATTGAAATAAAGGCTCCTTAGGAGATGACTGAAGAGACATTTCTATTGTGCAAGACAATGAGAGACAGCCTTTTCACATGTGTGAAGTGTCAATCATTTTCTGTGTGGCAAGCTCCTTGCTTTTAGCTTCAAGATCTTCTATGTTCAGTTTTGCAAAGCTACACCAAATTTCCACTTGCAAACCACCAGAAAGCAAACCATGTTGTAATAAGGCAGTTCCTCTCCTCTTCTGGGAAAGCAAAAAAGATCTTCATCACATTTGGTTATGCTCTGTCTCCAAAACTCCCATCTTAAGCAAATGCCAGGCTGCACGTGCTGGACTACAGAGATCCTATTTGTACTTAGAGGCTGGGCATTGTTCCTGCACTGCACCCCACAAAGCACACACAAAGTACTGGAAGCAGGCCAATGCCATAAATAACATGGGAGCGATTCACAGGTGGAATGCAGGGAGAGGATGGATTCAGCCAGATTTTGAGGACACTCTGCCTATTGGAGCTTTGCAGAGTCACAGGTGGCCTGTGTGCATGCCTGCCCATGACACACAGACTCTGGTTAAAGGGAGCAGGGAAACCTCTGAAGTGTATGCATCTCAACCCCTGTGCCTTTATCAGGATCCAACACTCATTTTCTGAGCAGTGTGTTACAATCTTCCAGACGTGCACGCTCTTCATGTGCCAGCAAAGATGGCCAGTTAAAACGTCAAAATTCACAGATTACCCTGCAGCATGTGCATTTTCTGTGTTTCTCAAGAAACTCAGCAACACACAGGTGCACACATAAAGTGTTGCTTCAGAAAGACTTAAACATCAGAATAGTACTGTACCTTGATTAAAAAGACAGCTGTTTATCTCTCCACAGCATATTAAAATCAGAAGTTTGGGAAAACTATCTAGTACTGAAAGTAAGATTGAGAAATGAAAGTGCCTTCTTAATTAAAAGAAGAAATACCTTCTTTGATAGGACCCTTTGTAAGAATGCTTCAAAGCATAGCTTCTGCGATCCAGATCTTCCCATCTGAGTTTCAAAGACCTCTGCATGTGGTTGTTGCATGTGGTGCTTCACATGTGCCAGAAAAAAAAAAAATAAAAAAAATCCCCAAACTTTGAGACCTGCTCCTGAGATGGTACATAAACAGCCCATAAGTACCTAAGCAGGATGTAAATAAAAAGCCATTCTGAGTATTTTTTTCACGTATGGGCAAGGAATGGAAGAAGAGGAAGAAGATTGATATTTGCTACATTTTAGTTTCAAACGAAACACTTCAGTTAGCTTGCATTACCGTACTTATATGGACAGCCTGGAGAAAACCAGCCATGGACAATGCGCCTTATTTACCAAACTGGGGAAGCTGTGGCTGAAACACATGTATTATCCCTTTACTCTTTTCAGACTTGCCACAGAGCCTTTAATAGCTTCCCACTGGAAGCTGGCAGGAAGGTCATTTCTTGCCTCCCTTTTGGCATTTATACCCCATTAACATTTTCTAGTTGCATGGAGAGCATGTCTTTGGCAGGGAGGAAAATGTGACTTTAAAGTGATAGGCACGGATTATCCTTAGTCACAGAAATGGAAAAGGAATTGCTGGCAAAGTATTTTAACCCCAAAGGAAACACTTTTGGAACAAGTGGAGGCATCGCCCTTCCCACTGAAGGCTGATGCACATTCTATTTGAATGCAACATACTACATCAAGCAAAATTTTTTTCCCTACCTCAAGGTCCCTTCTTAACGCTCACAAACCACCACTACAACCACAGCAGCAGCCTAACTCCTCTGTCTGCATTTTGGGGAGAAGCAGTGGTAGAGATGGAGTAAGAGACTTGAAACCTCCTATTTGGTGTCTGAGTCGAGACCCAAAAGAGCTCCTCAGAGTTGGGATTATTCCCAGATAAACTCCCTAGAGAGTTACTATGACAGTACAGATGGAAAACCTTTGGAAAGTCTATTAGTTGCAGTCTTATGAGTGGAGACAGTACACTGGAAATCCCCAGCTCCTACAGAGCTACATAAACTCTTCATACACTCCCTCTCCATATAGTTTATGCTCCTGATGGATACAGGAGTATTCAACTTTAATTCTGTGACTGAGAGAAAGCCAAAGGGTCTGTCTCTCTAGCAAAGAAGGGTGAGGATAAGGTATATCCTAAATTGCAGATTTTCTTATGTACTGATCGTTACAGTGCTAGTTACAGGAATGTTGAACTCAAAACTGCTGTTATCTAACTCTTTCCTCCAGATTCTTAAAATGCCCCAAGAAAACAGTGCTCCCAAACCCCAGCTTCCTGATTCTAGAAGGCTTTATTTCCAAGAAGACTTGCTCTTTCCAATTCTGGTCAAAAAGAAAACTCTAAAAAGCTCAACATCTCTCGGTCTTCTTCTCTGGGGCAATTCCTGATGCTGACAGCAGGCATTAACAGATCTTCCAGTTGTTGTATCAGATTGCACCAACCCTCCACAAACATTAGGAACAGCACTGGTACGGCAGCAGACAGTCTGACAGCGTATCAGGTAGAATGGGAAAATCAGTTTTTTGCTCTGGACATTGAGCACTCTCCAAAGACCTTTGCTCTCTCCAAATGTGACTGTCCCCACAGAAGGTTCAGGTCACTCCTGAACAGCCTTGCAGCCTGCAAGAGAGTTTTCTGAGATACCCTGGGCTCAAGGTTCCCTGTTGAAAATCCTGGCCAAGAGTCACACTGGTCAGAAAAGGAAGCAGGGTTTAACCTCTTTTTCTAACTATTATTGCACAAGAGAACCTTCCCACTCCACCTCAGCCTGCTGTGCCCATTCAACTTAACTTGTTGACGAGGAGCCAAGGAGCACAACAAAAAGAAACTGGACTTCATGTGAGAGGCTATGACTCATTTACAAATGAAGTGTTGCATGTATTGTGGGAGTCAGGAAGGCCAGCATCAATTTCACAAGTGAAGAGTACATGCAACACCCAGCAAAGCTACACTAACTCAGGGAAAAGATGTGCAGGAAACGATGCTCTCACTCATTCTACAAAAGTCTGGCTGTTGCAAAGCAGTTTTACTGTAATGCAAAAGAGCATCAGGTAAGAGCTCTATGGAGTTTTTTTTTTCTCCCTTGGTAAAGAGAAGGTGGTGAAAAAATACTTTTGATGGAGATGGTCGCCACTTGAGAGGTAACAACATTGTTAATAATTTTCTAACCCAAAAAAGCAACCAAAACTTGTCTCCTTCCCTCTTCTACTCAGCTGAATGTCTAATGATATGGCTGCTTTGAGTTTGAAAGATAGATCAGAAATTTCATTCTGTGATGGAACAACAGTAAGTACTCTCATGGCACAGTATTTCCCTGGACAAAACTATTCCATTCAACTTTTTCCCCTAAAAAGTCTTTTGAAAGTCTGGATTTAAAAATAATATACACAGCTAAATAAGAACCAGAACATGGCAGAGGAGGAAAAGGAAAGAGAGGATGGACATGGCAGAAGCCTACACATTTTTCCCACCATTCAGATACCAGCAGACAAACTTCTCCCTCACTCCTCTCCTAAGCTTATTTGGTGTAAGTGCAGTAAATCCTGGGAAGCTTCTCCAGGACCTTTGCAAGTTACACTGATTCTTTACCAGTGCATTACAAATTTCATTACAAACCTGTAACTCCTCTCTCTGACCCCATGCTGTGCAATGGTCCAGGGATAGCACCATGCTGGCTACCAGGGGCACATGATAATTTTTAATTTTTTTTTCTGGTTGGGACATATATCTGTCACTATTTAAGATACTGTAGCACAAAAACAGAGAACAGCAAAAGAACTGCACACAAAAGAGGAGAAAGATGGACTTGCAGTATTATCTAGCTGGTACAGAAGAACAGACATGGCACCACCACAGACGTGGCCTGCAGGAGTTACACATGAGGCAGGACCTGGGAAACAGGTCCTTGCTCTGAAATCCTGAGGCAGAAGCAGTTTTGAATGAGATGTGAGACGCATTCAGCCGCAGCACTGGCAGTGCATTGGACATGATGCTACAGCTAGGTTTGAGATGCCTGAAAAAGAATTTTACTTCACGCCATCTTAGACCAGAAATACCTGTTTCAGAAGGAGGTACTAGTGGGCAAAATGAACATCTTCCTTGTGAGTACGTCGTAACACCAGATAAAAATTTGATTTCACTTTGCATTTATCCTCATCTGCCTACTTACACATCTGCCTTCCTTCAGCAACAAGATCCAGTATTACAGTCAGTTATAGCAACGAGAAAAAGTTATTCACTGAAAAAGACCAGAAGGCACACTCTGCCAACCATAACTCTCCTTTAACAGAACCAGAATATTTCAGCATGCTCAGGATTTTGCTTGTCATGGTTCTGAGGTCACTCGTTGCAGAGATACCAAATTCAGGAGCAAGCTCAGGGCAGCCCTGCACAAGAAGGAGCTTAACAAAACTGACAGGCACCTATCAGACTAAAAAATTTTTAATACAGAGATTTTTCTTGCATGAACTTAGGTCCCTCTTAGTGTGGTTAGAAAATACAGCCCTCCGTCCCAGTAACTTCAGGCATCATCTTGTTAAGAGAAAAAATTAAAACTAAACTATCTTCTCATCAGAAGGTTGTGATCTCTTCTGGGCAAGTCACTGAGTCTGGCAATTCTGGCTATAAATTTGCTACAAAAGCATGCTAAGAATTTCTGTATGGGGAATCCTTCATAAGCAAAGGTGACTACATCAATCTTTCCTAGGCCTGGAGTCAAGTTTCAGAGGAAGCCTCCCTTTCCTGCTTCTAGGAGAGCATGAGACATGCCCAGTGAGCAAAAACCCAATGAAACAACGCAAGCAGTCCTTCAGCAAGCCAACCAGATGAAAGTGACTGACCATCCCAGAGTTCCACCACTGGAAGTCACCCTTGGATGCTGACAGTGGCATCAGTTGCAACTCAGCAGTGGCCCAGCCTTCCAGATGTGACACAGAGTAATGATCCGACCTGGAAAACGTGGCTCACAACACCTCTAGTGGGATGAGTCAGATGTGTGATTTATTCAGTGCCCAAGGCCAGTATCTCTTCTTCCCTTCTCATTTTTTATCTATCTCACCAACTCTCCCTTATTCCAATCAATTGTAAGTTCAATAAATATGGAATTACAAAACTGCATTCCCTCTCTTTTCACCCAAGTGTTTAACACGAGCAAAATGATACAGAAAAGGTAACTCTGTATTGCTTCTGTTGTGCAGGACTACGTTATCTTTCCTACTGTCATCAAACTCACCCTTTCATTCCACCTATAGCACACTGCTTGGAAAATTATTGGTAATAATCTGGGAAACAAGACTTCTTCCTTTCCACACAGAACCAGTCCATAACCATCACTCCTGCCCTTTTGCTTGTAAGCAATATTCTTTTCCCCTATTCTTTCTTTGTAGGTTGTGAACTCTTTGATATGGGGACTAAAGCCATGTGGGAATCCATGAAGTCTTTATCAGTTCTGAGATGTTCCACCCATGCAAATAAATGAATACTGAATCAAGGGAAGAGAGATGGGAAGGAAAATCCATGCACTTTAACATTTTGTTCCCACAGTTGACAACTGTACATATTGTTACATCCCTACAAAGGAAACTACTTTTGGAAATTTGGACTGCAGAGAATTTGCCAGATCTGTAGTGCAGCAAGTTGTCTATAGTGCAAACAAATATTGATGCATGTATTTAAAAACAAGATAAATATGCCAAATAAGCATCTTTGTGATAGCACTTGGATACCTAAGTACATAAAAACCAACAAAACCCCAGATGTTCTAATACAACCACTTGAATCCATGACCCTAAGGGTACGAAATTAGAAGCTCCTATATATTGGCTATATATTTTTATTCCCCGAGGAAAATCCATTTATCATACTAGTAGTATTACTAAAAAAAAAAACAAACTAAAAACCAAAACTATAACAACTCTTGGTAATACTTAAAGAAAGCTAGAAGGTCTTTCTCAATTCTGATTTCCTCCCACTACTTAAGCATCTTAGCAGCTGCAGTGTCTGTTATACCACATTTGTAGGTCACAGATACTCCACATTTCCTGCCCAAGTGTCTTTATAGTCAGTTTGCTAGTCCCTCCAAGGAAACAAAACAGCCCCCTATGCTGTAATCCTTCCCACACTCCTGGGACACGATCAGCACTCACCTGTGCATGTTTCCATTGGTGGTGAAGGACTGTCCACATACTGAACATTTATAAGGCCTTTCACCTGAGTGCACCAGCATGTGGCGATCAAGGGAGCTCGCTGAGCTCAGAGACTTTCCACAGATGCTGCAGGAATGGTCTGTCCCTCCAGTGTCAGTGTTATGCTGGAGAAAGCAATGATTTTTTTTTCATTGAACGCCCCTTCTGAAGTGCCAGTAAAATATCAGCAAGAACTACAAACATTTAAATGAAGCGGCTCTAAAGAGCCACTTGGCACAATACCTTAGAAGGTGTGCCCTGTAGACACCTCTCCTCCCCAGCCCTCCTCCCTCAACTCCAGCCCCCCTCCTCCCCCCTCATCTTTAACCCCTTAATGCACCAGCACAAGTAGCTGTTTCATACAGCCTGCAATGCAGCATTTCTGCTGGGTCTGCAGCAGAACAGGATACAGAGGGACTCAGCAACAACCCATCAGACAAATGGTACCTTGGGATACTTTAAACTGTGCAGTGGTTTGGGGTTGTGTGAGTGGTAAGGAAAGAGAATGGAATTATGAAGCTCACAGCAAAAGACAGACACTTAAAAACAAATACTCTTTAAAGATATTAATTTTAAACTTACTTTATGGTAAGATAACAAAACTAAATTGCTTCTGAGTGTACATGCAGACTTCTATGGCCATAAGAATGCATTACAAGGTCAAGCTACGCCCATTAGCTACTGTGCTATATGTACCAATCTTTCTTACTTGTATTCACAGACTTGAAGATTTCTTCACATAAAAAAGAAAAAAAAAACAAAAACAACAAACAAACAAAAATCCCCAAGAGAGTAAGTAAAAAATAATTAAGTAACAGCTAAAGCACAGGAGAAAAAACCGAAGTAATAAATATCTAATGAAGCCAGTCATCAACCACGCCTCAGCATCCTTCTGCTAGAGAAAAGGGCAAACCTCCTTATTAAGTATGCATGTATTTCAGGAGGAGCAAGAGCAGGCCTGTAGCTGACAAAAAAGTGCATTATCCAGTTCAAAAAAAAAAACAACAAAAAGACCCCAAAAACTTCCATAATTGTAAAAGACTGAGAAGCTCGTCTACACTGAGTTGATTTAAAAATTATTTCTTCCTGTTTCTTAATTTGCATGAGCAGTAAGAAGATCTGTACTCAAACAGAATAATAAAACAAGACTTAGGCCTCATGATGGAAGTGGTTTTCCAGATTCTTAAGATACCTTAAGCTATGCAGAACAGGACACACATCCTTGTTTGAGCCACTGGGTGGGGGGTGGAATGCCAGGCAAGAAAAAGAGGAAAATTATCCACCTCAGGGTTAGGTTTGTGAGGTGAAAATGCAAGGGAAGGTTAAAAAATGGAAGCATTTCATTAGCTTACACATGGAATTGTTTTTCACCCCTGCAAAACGCAATCTGACAAATGAAACACTCTTAATAAAAGTAAGAAATCAAGAGCTGGTACTCTGCATACCTGACGAATGTGCATAGTTAGCTGGTGCTGTGTAGTGCAAATCTTTTCACACAGAGGACAGGTATAGGAAGACTTCTCTTCTTTTGTTTCCTGTGGACAAAAGAGAACAAAACAATCAGAAGGAATATCAATGTAAAAGGACTGGAAAGCTGTCAGTGATGAGGGTGGAAAAACATAATCCATCCCAAGTACAAAAGGCCACTGCTAACAGAGTAACTTGCATTTATACATTTATCATCTGATAGATCCTTCAAGTAAGTTTCAGAAACGTCTGAATTTATAAACAGCGGCCTTTTCAACTACCACAGAAGTACAGCAGCTGTTTTAACAGCACACAGATACTCAGCAGTGGCAGTTTAGGACAGGAAGTGAAGGCAATTGCAAGGAGCTCAAACTGCCAGGAGGAATTTAGCAGACCAGAAAGTAATTCCTGGATCATTGTCAGAATATATGGGCAAACATCATTATTCTTCCCAAAGATTTTTAATAGCACAAGTTGTCAAAATTCAGATTTTCCAGCCCATCTTGACAGCAAAGCACTATCTTGGTGCCCTTTTGTAGGGGCTGTATGTTCTGCTCCATGGCTGACTCAGAAGGAAGAGTGGCATTTACTGAATCATCAGCACCATTTCCTTTAGCATCCTGTGTTCCTGCTGGAAGCATCCCATCCAGGCACACCAGCCGGGCCCCACCCTTCTCAAGCTCGCAAGATCTGATGAGATCATAGCAAGGAAGAGGTGACAATGCAGGAGTGTACGTGACTCCAAAAGAACACATTATGAACCCCACCATCCTCCGCCCAGGTGAGAATCAGGAGTAACCACGGTTAAACCACGAGTACAAACAATGAAGCCAACCGGAGAGCTCAACCTGATTTAAGGATGCCCTTGAGACACTGAGCAAAGCCACCACTCTTCCAGCCAAGGATGAAATGGCATTCTTACAGGAACCAAAGCTGTTTGCTTTAATTTGTCCACGAGGATGGCTACTGGATGATGTAAAGGGCATTTCACAACCTCATCAAGAAGCCAGGCATGGCTTATTCACCAATGCCTGCATATTAAAAGGAAGAATGATTTGGCACTCAAAATTAAACCTCAGTTTTCCATTAGAATGCTGCACACCTCTATTGACAAGATGGTACAAAAACTATCTTTGCATGACCAGTGGGAAAGCACATTAATTCTTATGCCAAGAAACATTTTCTACTAAAGTTCTTTGTCGGCCAGCTTAAGCATCATTAGTAAAAGCTTGAAAACAAGCAAAAAGCAGAACCCATTCTCAGCATATCTTTAGCTGCAAATTGACGGGTATGAATGTGTCTGTGTATTTCCT
The DNA here is from genome assembly GCA_013397245.1 of Thryothorus ludovicianus. Taxonomy (NCBI): domain Eukaryota; kingdom Metazoa; phylum Chordata; class Aves; order Passeriformes; family Certhiidae; genus Thryothorus; species Thryothorus ludovicianus. The sequence continues at coordinate 144,225 of VZTB01010731.1, forward strand.
CTCTCCACGAAATTTACTTCCCCCAGTGATATTCCAAAGTCATCAGCTGAGAAGGAACCATTTCCAGGTTGTCAGACACAAGCATTCACAAAGAACATTGAGAATGACTAACCCAAGTCTCTGTGACAAATTCTCTGGCACATTAGGATGGCAAGATGCAGACACAGTGTTAGAGAAAGCTCTTTTTTATGTCTCAATAAAGCAGTATCTCCTCCTGCTTGATTTGGGGAACCATTCTAGAGAGTCCCTATATTGCATTTAATTATCAGAAGCAGGGCCATAATAATTCTGCAATAACTTCTGTGACCTATGGTCATGGATGAAGAGCTATTTTACCATTTTGCCTGAAGAAAACAAGTCTTGAGACTATTTCTAAAATGAAAGGATTAGGTTCTCCCACTTCTCCCCATTCTTTTGCTTGTACACATTTTTCCGACTACATTTCAGCCTCTACATCCCAAAGGTAATCACTGTAGGCCACACATAGAGGCCAAGGGCTAATGCAAAACATTAGAAAGAAAGGTTGCCATTATGAAGTCTGAACACTCAAAGAAAATTAAAATGCATTATCTCAATGCCCATCCCCCAATTTTTATATACAAAGTGTAATTCACAAACATTCATTCCATCCTACTTATACAGCTTTAATTTTACTATATGCAACCTGACCGTGGAGTAATGTTCAGCTCCAATTATACTGTACCCTGTTAAAACCTGGCTCAAGACAGAGCACAAACACACTGTGCCGTGAGGAAAATCCCTGCATACGTGCTGACAGTTTAGAAGATGTTTAATCCCCAGGCTGTGTCTACAAAATTATCAGCCCACTACTGTTTTTTTGCCCCTCTCCTCTTTAAACGAGTGCTGCAGTTCTACATGATGCACTTGATGATTTCAAGGCCTACTTTCCAGACTGCCTTCTCTTCAAATCAGCAAATTAACAGAAGATAGAGTAATTACTGGTTCACCTTGAAGCAAAGATCAGAGACACACTATAGCTCGGCCAGAGCTGATTAGTATTGAATCTGGGGTTTATTATTAACTAAAACCCAAACTTTCTCCAGTGGTCAGACAGGCTACATGCTGCATACCGTAACACAGCTCAAGCAAATCCGTTCACTACCCCAATCCAGACCAAAAAACATTAGCATCCCTACTGTAAGAGTACCCCCATTCACCAGTTTAAAACGCAGCACTCAGCTACCCCACCAGAGCCAAGTTGGTGAAAACACAGCTCTTGAACTAAAAGATAAAATTAGCAGCTCATTTGTCAGCTACTCTCTCTTTAGTAAGTCAATCTGGCACAACTGCTCTGCATTCAATTGATGGCCAATGCTTTCAGAGCTGTGCTTAAGTCTGTCTATTTTTCTCCAGCCCAAAAAACACCTCTGTCACACTATTTATTTTCTTCAAAAGCAAAGCAAATGAGAAGTTAAAATACATGCAAGTTGATGTGAGAACATGCTTATTAGACTACGGGTAGATGGCAGCCAAGATAAAGTCAGCATTATAAAGAGAACCATAGACTTTGGGACAAAGGTTCAGGGCAAAATGTTTCGCTGCCAACTCATGGGAAACAGCAGTCAGACCCAGAAAATCAGCTGCTATTATCCTTGAAATTATAATAAGGGGCATATTCTGACCAGAATCTGAGATCCCTGCGCTGCTTCACACTAAAACAATTCAGTGCTTTCATTCTGCTGTGCTGAAAGTGGAAATTCACTTTAGAGCCTGCTAACAAGATTGATATCCACTTAATATTTCACATCTCACTTCTATTTTCTCAGTAATGTAGCCATTTGCCCCTCTGGCCTTAACAATCTTTCAGCCTGGAGACAAACAGGCTATTTACTATGTTTTCAATGTATTTGTTTATTTTTATTCTGTAAGAATCCCTCTTAATCCTGTCACATTTACTCTAGAGCTTCCTTTGATTTGATGCCCACCGAAATACCAGGTGGAATAAAGGTCACCAACACTAATAAACTTCCCTGAAGCCAGACCACATGGTGTACCGGTGGACAGCTGTGTAACAGCACTGCCCTGAGACTCCAGTGCCTCACTCCACGTGATGAAATCAAGGAACCAGGGCAGCCCCTAAGTGAGAACATTGTAAATAAACCTTAGAGCCAGGTGCTAGACAACAGAATCCCAAGAACACAGCTGTCTGTATACTGCCCATTCCTCATTTAAGGATGGTCTTTTACAGCTAATGGCTTTTAACTCCTTTCGTGCTAAAAAATCCAAGACAAGTCCTAAGTCTGTCAACTGGGCAGCTACTCAGCAAGCTATTAATACACTACTATAGGAACATCACATGAGTCATGCCTCTCAACCTTTCTGGTCCCTCTTACATCTTGAATCGTTTACAAAGCCTGTGCTTCACCTCAAGCTCCGAAGTCTAATGACCACAGGGATCTGGGGGTTTTCTTGATATTCTGTGGCACCTTCTTTGGAGGAGCTTGGCCCAGTAGGAAAAAAACACAGATATAAATAACTACAGCTTAACTGATACAACTCTCTCCTTTCACTTGTTTAGATCAATATTACTATCAGCTGGTGCCATCCACTGGTAAATGGAAAAAACCTGATAAAAGCTACATATATTTACTCTGCAAAATTCATAGCAGGCATTCTGCAATAGCTCTTCAGGCTTTTATTAACAAGAAAATTAAGGGCATCTTACACAACACATATGAACTGAGCATCCTGATGAATGTTTTGTTCCGGAATCACCTTTAACCATAAATCACTTGAATCTTCTGTGGGGCAGCTATACACCTTATGAGATTATGCAAATGCAAGAGCCTGGAGAAAGGATGCAGTAGGACAAAATGATGATTCTTAGGTGACTTTGTCACTGCTAGGGGCATCTGCTAGACCAGCTCACCACTGCATGGCACTAGAGCTCGTGCTCAAATGTTTTATGTGTCAATCTAAGCAAGCAGACCCTTCTGATTCCCAGTCTTCTAAGTTATGATCTGAAGAGATACCAGAAAACATACACAAAGGAACAACAGCAGAGGCAAGAAACAACCACTGAGGGGACAAAAGGCAAAACAATCAAAGAAACACAAATTACATCTTATCACTTTCCAGGTAGCTGCTTGTCTCCCCTTTGCCCTCCCTGCATTTGGGTTTACATACCTGGTTCCTCCTGCCAATTCGATTTGGTGCAGGAGACTTTGAGGGGGATTTGACGTTTTGAGAATTCCCGCCATTTTCAGCAATCTTCCCCACATTCATCACTGCTGACATCATGGCATCAATGGAGGACAAGTCTGCTCCGTCCAAACTGTTTGGTGAACTTGGTGATACCTTATAGCTGTTTAAGCTTTCCAACTGCTTCTCTGGAATTAAAAATGAAAACACACATAAGAGTTCCTAGGCCATCTTAAAAAAAAACAAACAACCCACGGTATTTTCAGCTGCCTGTAACTCACATCACACTCTGCTGGATCACCATGGAGCACAGGCAACAGGCCATAATAACTGGAGTTCTTGGGACAAGCTTCTCATATTGGAACGCATAGGACAAAATGTACATTTTTCTCATAGAACATACCCATTTTCTTCATTTTCAACCCTAATTCAATATGGAGCTTATAGAGTGATTTACTTTATACTCTCTTGCTGTGAAATTGTATTATTTGTGCTACCTTGTGATCACCATGAACTAGTAGAGCAGTACTGATGAATGCACACTGACGAGCACAATCATTCAAGCAGGCACGTGTTTTAAACAGGACTGCACAATTAAGGCATTAGTAACACAGTGTAGGGTACTGGGTTCTCTTTTAAGTGTGGTTTAAGCCAGCTCTGTATACAGAATAAGCTAAAGTAGCAAAAATCCAACTAAAACAAAACTGTACCCCCCATTGCCTCTTTACTGCCACAGATGGTACGTATGTGATTTTGGTATACCAAGCCATACTAGTCCCTGGAGAATATGTGTTACACACATGACTAACGTTACAGCTAAAGCTGCTGAGGTTCAAACCTCTCCATCACGTGCTCTAAGTAACAGGGGTGCTCCTATCTCAGATACCAAACTCAAAATACACCTAAAGTCTCATCTCTGGTTTCTTAATACAGATATGTCAAACACACAGAAAAAGCCTTCTATTTTCTTCCTTCCCTCTCCCTGAAAAGGAAGGTGCTTTCAAATTAAACAGTCCTTCCCTCCTCAAGAAGTCACCCTAACAAACAGAAACACCCTGCACGCCTACTGCTCTGTCATCTCTGGTGCAAAGCACAGAATCTTAATGTGTGTTGTGAGAAAGTCACTGCAACAGAAGAGTATGTGAGGGTGAACAGGAGGAACACGTTTGTCTGTGAACATTTGATCTCTGCATAATACTGTCTTTGGAACATAAGTTTGAGGATTATAAACAGGTGGTTTTTTGAGTCTAAGTTATGTGGTGCCAAGTTACTGTGAGCCAAGAAAATCTTACTTTGGAAGCCTGCAGTGGTAGTTGAGAATTTATGTGCCCATGCTTCTGTTCAACCTATTTTATACTTTTCAGACAGATAAAAGTTTGGGATGGGAAAATAAATGTGTGCATCAGTGCTTCTGCTCAATGTTATCTTATACTCTTCATACAATAGGGTGTATGGATGGGTGAGAAATGTTTCTATATTCTTAATCAATGCCCTAATTTATAGGGTCACAGAGCTAGTTGAACCAATTACCTTCATCTTTCTCCCCTGATTGACTGTGGCTCTCTTCTGGGTTGCTGGTCTCCTCACTTAGTGTAGTATGCACAGATGCGTCTGGCTCTTCAGCCTCTTCTTCAGCAGCACCCTCTAGCACTACAGGAGGGAGAAGGAAAAAAGAGAAAGGGAGTAAGCTTTTGTGGAAGCCATTTTAGCAAAGCAAGACTACAGCCCTTTATTTTGAGAGCTCCCCTAACTACCAGATAGGTCTGATGACAGGAGCACACCACCAGTGCAGCCAAGCGCCCACTCTCATGAGTGCCCAGGCACAGGGCTGGGAGATGCTGCTGCTTCTGCCAGTGGCAAAACCTGGGCTAACAAACAAACCTCTACCAGCTTGGTCTGCAGCATCAAGCCAGCCAAAAATGAAGGGAGAGCAAGCTAACCTATCACTGAAAATAATGACATTTGATTAAGAAGCTGGAAGAATATTCTGCACCTAGAGAATTTAGGTGATTCAATTTCATACACGCATTGCTCCTCTCTTCTCTTCTAGGAAGATTAACATTTACTTGAATACATGAATTCATGGTGGCCACCTTCTTCCTTCTAGCAGTGATGAAATTACTACAGAGGCTTCTGGGACCATTTGGCACATTCCTCACACCCAATGCCCAAGGTTCCCACATGAGCTGAAGACGTAAGTAGCCATTGTATGTACCAACAGAATTCCTCCACACCCCTTTCTGAAACCACAAACTTAACCCCTTTCTGAAACCACAAACTTATCATGCTATCACTGGGGTTTAAGGAAGGGTGCCTGTTCTCTCTCGAGAATGACAGGGCAGTTAAACATCATTTTTAGAAGTGATGAGGAATGATCAACACATGAGAAACAGGAGTGCTCTGCCCACAGCACTCATGGCTATAGCTGCTGGAAAAAGTTATTTGTAATATGGAAAACTACTGATACGTTTTTAAATGAGAAATAGACTTTTATAACCTTACAAGAAAAATGTTTAATTCATTATGAAAAGAAATACACTGTGGACATTTCATCATCTCAGATTTACAAATGACAACCAGTAAGCTCAATACAGGTTTTCCTTTTATCAAGAGAACAGAGACAATTGCCTTCAAACTACAGTTAACAGGGTTTCTTCCTTTTAGAAAAATGACATTCCCAAGGATCACATGCAAAATCAGTCATGCAACATGTCTTCAAATGCTGTTTGAACAGCATTTGAAAACAATAAACAACTATGTTACCCCAATTGCCAACAGTCTGGAGCACCAAAGAACAGGCAACCAAAAGAAAGGGCCCACCTTGTGTCAAGCAGTTCCTCATTTCACACCACACCAGACAAAGCAGCGGATTCAACCTTCCTGCATTTAGCTGCCGACCTTCTAAGGAGCAGCACAGATGATCTGGCACAGCAAGCCACTGCAGTCTAGAGACAAAACCTGGGACCTGTCTAAGCCCACGTAGAGTAAGGCTCAGGAAAACATCAACCTCTTAACTAACACTGCTTTACATCTGCACCTTCGAAACAAAAAAAAACAGACTAATCTGAACAACTTAGAGTAACTTTTCCCTAATTATTTTTGTACTTTCCTGTTAAGAAAATACTAGTGATCCCTGTAACACAGGGATTTCTTGCCCCAAGGCAGGGCCAAGCATTCATCCTTCTGTGTTTTCTTCAGTAATTATGGGAGCCATTTATTTGTTTGGCTTTATTTTGTTTTAATTGTTGCAACTGCTGTAACTGCAACTTCACTGTTATTTTGTTTGCTTTTAAAAGAGGTCCATCTCATTCAGGAGCAAAATAATCTTTTCCCCCCTGCCCCCATCTTATTTTAATCACTTACATGGTAGCTGACTTACTTCTGAATAGAATAAACAACAGAATTATTTTCAAGACTGGCCTAAATCTAAAACTGCTTCCTCTATCTGTTTAGCACTACCAAAAATAAGGACCGGTTTAAATTATTTGGAGGTATTTCTGTAAAAAAAAAGAAGTGCTTTAGTTCTTAAAAAAGCCCTAAACAAACAAAATACACAATTCCTTCCAAAACACACACATTTATTCCTCTTTCAGTCAATACCTAGCACATTAATGTCACCACTGATACATCCTGGAAAAAAAATCTATTGTGTAACTGTGAAGACTCCTGTGTTTGCCAAGGTAACTTTAAGACAGCTTAGCAGCTTTCCAGAGAACTACAGTCAGAATTCCTGGTGTTGCTTTTAGCGACACAGAAAATGGGAAATGCACAGAGAGAGCCTGCAGAACAGGCAGGCACATTAAAAAATCCTAAAAAATATGCACATTAAAAAAAACCTACCTATTGTTTCAGAAAAACCTGCCAACTTGCTCTCTGGATTTGTTTTTTTTTTTTTTTCAGGAGGAAAACTACATATTATACTATTACAGCCTTTCACAGTTTCTATGAGCTAATGGCTATTTTTCTTTTCTGAATCCAAATATCTTCCTCCAAAGGCAAGCAAATATATGTAGTCAGAAATCTTGTTCTGAACACCATTTTCTGCACATCAAAAATTGCCAGTTTTGAAAGCAGTCTAGAGATTGCAACTAAACTACTGCTGCATGCTTTTATTTACCTATGAATTTCCACTCCCTTGCATGAAACAAAAATGCACCACGGAAACAAAGACAACTACATGAGCAGCACACACCAATTTCAGAAGCATAACTTTCTATTTGCAATAGGATATAGAAACAATAAGAACGCTGGGCCAAATCACTCCTTCCTGTGGGAAAACCCATGGCAGAGCGCCTTTAGGCAGAAACATACTGAGAGATTTCTCTTGCAGCCTTGCCTTTTTTTTTTTGCTTTGGGCTGGTTGCTCTCTTTTTCCACTTTAAATAAAAATGCATCACTGAGGATGGGGAAGTGTTGGGATTTTCTTCCACAGCACCTATGAAACTCAAGGAATCATATAGGCAGCAACCAGCACAGATGCCCTATGCCATACTGCCTTCCAGACTGTAAATCCTCCCAGCTCACACCAAATGCCCCGGTGTGGAGGTTGTGCTGACAGAGCCTCCTTCCTCCCTCTCCCCAAAAGAAAACAAAGACCTCCAGGAAAAAGGATAAACAGGAAATAAGCTGAGAAACAGTGCAGCCTCAGGTTGCATTCAACATCTGACCAAAGCCTCTAGGAAACAGGGAAGTGGTCACAAGCATTCATCTGCTACTTTGAAGAAACCCCCCAGTGTCACATTTATCCTGTGTGAAAAGGAGGAAAAGCAGAGAGCAAGTTACTAAGCAAGAGTGCTGACAAATGGTCAGGAGAGACAGGACCAAACAAGACAATGCAGCCCTCTCTGCATGGCCACACCAAGAGACCTGTCTCTTCTGCAGGAACGTGTTCCTTCCACTTGATGAGGTTGCTGACAACATGAAACCAGGGCAACTTCCACCCCACAGAGAGCCCTGAAGGGCCGATAGCTCCTGCTTCTGACAGAGGTCCACCCCTGATGCTCCAGCTAATGGGAGAGACACTGCAAAAGCAGGGCTTACAAAAAAAAAAAAAGGAAAAAAAACCTTGTTGCTTCCCATTCAGTCTGCACAGGAAGACACTTGCTAGACCTATTTCCTCCTTTGGGATAAAGTGTGATTCCACTGTATGTTAAAGCTGAGCCCATCAACAGTTACCTCCCCTGCTTTTCTTATGTGTATTTATTTGGGGTTTTTTGTTTGTTTGTTTTAAAACCACTCTAAACAGCTACAGCTGTTTCTCCTTCTGGTGAAGAGCATCACAGATGAAGCAAAAAAGACAACACAGGCCACAGGAGAAGGAAGAAGAAAGGAAAAAAAATGATGAGTCTTCAGAGTCACAGTCACTTGACTTGCAACTGAGAGGCAGCTACACAAGCACAGAGCAGCACGTCCCAGCCCCTGGGAGCTGGTAAAAGTCTGTTCCAGATTGCTCCACTGTCTTTGCACATGAGCCCTCCCTTTGGAATAGATAGGAAGAAATGCACAATACAGGCAAGAAGGGAGAAAACCTGGTACACAGCACAAAGCTGCTTATTGTTCTGCCTTCTGAAAAAAATCCACATTAACGTTAAAAGCAGAAGCCATGCACTAATTGGGCCAGAGAAAGATTAACACTCTTGGCCAAATAGTTTTATTGGTTTCATTAAATATACTGTAGTATTTAGTACAGAACACAGTGGGGGAGAAGAAACAGGGAAAAGAAATGACAGGTTTAGGAATGTGCACACCCCCCACACACCATGCATTTCAAACCACTTTTTCCCATGAGGCCCAAACAGGAATCCTGAGCCTTCTTCATCATTTCCATCTTAGTAACACTATTAGCTTAGTCAAGGCTTTCCCACTGTTTTTTTTTCTAAGTTGCATGAAAAAACCCCAAGGATCATTTAAATGAAGGCCAGACCTGCAAGTATACAAATTTAGACAAGAACAGAACTTCAAAGAGAGATATCACATTTGAATAAACAAAGTTTACTGTTCACCCTTGAGACTATAGTACCCAAGAATCGCTACACTGCACACCAAACTGCTTCTGATGTACTGGTCCCCTACTAAGCTTCTACGCAGACGAGCAGATTTTACTCCCAGAGCACAAGGCAATGCTCCCAAGCATAAGTGGTCACTCCCACCCCAAAAGGGATGCACGCTATCACCAGCGCTACCTTTTGAACGTAGCTTTCCATCAAAGCTGGCAGGAAGGAAAAAGGGTGAAAAGGCATCGTGTGGGAAGAAAAAAGGGTTAACACTATTCAAAGCACTGCCTCAAGGCAAAGAAAAACCAAATGAACAAAGTTTTCCCAACTGACCTTTTTAATACCAACTCTGCCCTTGTTACTGAAGTGTTGGTGCTGACTCTGCACCCCAGCAGTAGAAAATTACACTGGGAGCATCACCTCACCGTCACCACTGCTGGAGCACCAGTACAGAGCAGCCCATGGGGAAAGGAACACAAGCATAGAAAGAAAGTGGCATTGAGGATCTGGTGGCTGCTCTTTCACTTAATAGTAAAAACTAAGAATGCTACCCCAAAGCTTTTGAACTTCCACCTATAATTAACATTCTCCTCTACAAAAACACTAAAACCAAATGCAAAAACAATAATCAAAAGGAGTAACACCTATTGAAGGTACTCTGAGCACAAAAAGAAGACAGACTCTTCTCTTTCTAGAAACTCTCTGAGCTATTACTGAAACAATCATTTTACTTGTGTTAGTGCAGGCATAATACTTGAATAATTCTTGAAATAAATCTGTGAGTTTACAACATCCACATGTCTAACTTGTAACAGACAGATACATCCAGACATGGAATAAACAAGTGAACCACATACTCATGGACATGCCTTAAAACTGAGTTATGGATGATCTTCTGGTGGGAGTGGGACAGGGGAAGAAGCGCTAAACAAGAGCAAGATGATCCCTGGATTTCCATAGTATTTTGCTTGCTGTTGCTATAACACCCAACAGTTGGGCTAAATTTTAAATATTCAAACATATTTACTCCTCCTGCAAGCATGAATGGGATACATGTGTGCATTTAGTTTCTATGTAGCTTTTGAAAATCACTTTTTAGTGACTTACAGACTAGTAAGGCTCTTCAGGACTTTGGTTCAGATGACCAGAAGCTTCTCTCCACAAAGCACACCAGAATTTGAACTGAACGAATGCCTTTCTTTAGTGAACAACTCTGAATCACCAGGAGACTTTGGCATTACATTGGTGCAGTACGCTGAAAACAAGGAAGTTTTACTAATAGAACAATGAGACACCATACGGGCAAAGCAGGGGTTTCCTGGCTGAAATTCACCTTTGTGGTACAACTGGTTTACAGCAATGCCCACAGCTACTGGGTAGCCTTAATACAAAATGAATTCATGCCCATCCTCTTGGCCCTGTGCTCCATTTGCTAACTTGAAGAGGGAAGCTATGTTTGCACCTTTCGCAAGCACTGTGTGCTGTGGGAGCAGCTCTCACGCAGGAGCCTGTGGTCGTGCTGGGCTAGAAAAGAGAACTCAGGCAAAAGCTGCTCCGGCACCAAGAGCGAAAGCGAAACCTGATGGCCCCCCTGGTTCCCAGCAGGAAAGCCCAGCACACTTGGTAATCCCCTCACAGAGGTTTGGTCTGAGCCCGCACTGACTTCCTGACCAGCACTGCCCTTTTCAGGGACAGCAGTGCCACACAGAACACACAGCACTGCAAGAATTGCAATAACCTATGGCTGCATTTAGGAACAGCAATTGCTGATGATTTTTTCCTAATACTTTAACATTCTTTCCCCTAACCAAACACTGTGAGGTGCTCCTCATCACTGTTGTTTGTATCAGCTTGCTGGTGTGTACCCAACCCTCCTAGAAGTCTTTATCACAAAACTGCTAAGGTAGCTCCAAGAACTTACTCAAGCAAAAAGGATACTGAGATTTGAAGACAGTTTAACAAACCTACGACTGTGAATACCACATTCAAGCAACAAAATAGAATCAGAGCAAAAGGAGAGCCAAACAAGTGGCTCTAAGCAGCCATCCATCCATTCCTTCCCATGTTGACAACTGCAAACACCCCTCCATCCTCATCCCTGCCTGCCTGCACAGCTGTGAGGAGGCCAGTAGGAAGGGAGACAGGCTTCCCCCAGTCACTGGGAATCATGGCAATGCAGGGGAAACATGGAACAAGACAGGCCTTGGGCTTTACCCAGCACATCCCCTCCCCTATGCCCTCCCCACTGGCTGAGGAAGGACACAAAAGCAATACTGTCTGTCCTTATAAGCTCTGCTTTGCATGTGTTCGAGGAGTGGGGACAGCTGTGCGGACGGCTCACAGAGTTCCAGGAAGTCGATGTGTTTCTTGGCTTTAACTCCAGTTTATTTGCCTTAGATGAAGTGGCGACCCGAGAAAGTCCCTTCACATCTCCCCTGGGCTGGCACTGGCTGCAGCAGGGCAGCATGCTTTGGGACATGGCCCAGGATCTCTCCCCACACTGTCAGTTTTCCCTAGTCCAGTTGCTGCATCTCTCACTCAGGCCAGGGCTGGCTTACATCCCACTGGGCAAGGGAACAGCCTTGGAACATGGTGTGGGAGAGGGTGGGAGTCAAGAGCAGAGCCAGAGACTGGAGGGAGTGGGCCCTGAAGGTGGGACGGAAGTATCTTGCAAAGGCAGGACAGGTCAGGCAAGTGGCATCACACTGCCTGCCAAAACCATTGCCCACATGCCCCGAAGGGATGTGGATGAGGAAAGAGAGCAGAGGGGCAGGGGGAAGCTAAAACAAAGACCAGTGGGCAACCCCACCGTGCGTGTCTCTGTGCTCAGCAGGCTGAGGGAAGGGAGATGCACCTGTCCGAGGGGAGCCCCAGCAACCCTGGGGAAGCACAGCCCTCATCTGCTACTGCTGCCATCTCAGACAAGCAAGAGGGGATGAGAGATTGCAAAATGAGGAAACAATCCAAATGTAGCTTTGTTTGTTGCTTGGAATTTGTTTTTTCTTTTCATTTTCACATTGCCCTGACAAACCCACTTGACTTAAAACACTGGAGGGGGCGTGGGGAGAGCTATAGGTTAGTGTCCCATCACCTGTGTGCCTAATCAAGTACTGTGCTGAGGGAACGAGACACTTGTCCCAGAGCCCAATGGGTGAGCTAGATGCATTGCACTAGGGAGAGCCAGATGGAAAACATTTCTGAGTAAGAGAGAAGAAAAGAGCCCTCCCCTTCAAATACTCTGAGTTACAGCACCCCTCAGCTCTGACTGAGGAGAGGCTGCAGGCACGCAGGGCGGGCGAAGCGGGACGCCCGGCTCAGCTGGGTAGCTGTGACGGAGATGCTGACATCCCCGACAATATATGGCCAGTCTAAACCACGGGATATCTTGTCCTTTTAAGGTGGGCCAAGAGCAAGCATCTGTGCAGCAGCAGCAGCAGCACAGCCCCAGCCTGCCATCAATAGCCCTGGTGTCACTGAAAAAACGGGCTCCTGTGCCATACCAACTGGCTGTGCAGATGCCTGGGCGCCCACCCTGAGAGGAGACAATCCGTCTGGCTGTTCCTCTGCACAGCATCACGGAAACAAGGAGGCACATTCGTAACAAGAGGAAGAAAACCACGAAACCATGCGGCTGGGCTGCTCCCTGGCAATTGGTGCCTGCAGCTGTTGGGGAGGGAGGGAGGGAGGGCGTGCCTGTCCCTGTCCCCATCTCTGTCCCTCACCCTGATGGCCAGCAGCTCAGCCAAGGGCAGCTTCGGAGCCAGCACTCGAGGTGAAGGTTTAAAGCAAATCTCTGGAGGGAGAAACAAGCAAACATTTCACCCCCTCACACTTGCTCTTCACATGTAGCCAGAGCTGCGTGTGTGTGCAGGACGGGTTCAGCAGGGATTACAGAGGCAGGATGAATCACACTGAGGAAGATACAGAAAACCTCCTGTGCTAGTGCCCTGCTTCTTGTGCTGTGCTCTGGTTGCAATTCTCTTCCTCCAAGATGAGTATTTGAACAGAGTTTCCGAGAGGAACTGAATGCACAGGCAATTTTACAAAAAACATTCTGAAAATAGGATAAGCTAGACCAGGAAAAATCTCCGCTTGGAGTAGCTATGTCCCACATGGTGTTTCAGCACTCTAACTGCATCCATATGCTAGCAAACACAGGCAAGCACAAGGGGCAGAGCATCAGTTTGCTTACTGCAGAACTCCCGACTCATCCTTTGCAGCCCAACCACACTGTCACTGTCTTTGCAGGAGATGCCAGCACACTCTCTGCTTGGAGCACTGTACCAGGTAGCTTGCCAAAACATTTTATGCTTCACAAGATAACACAGCAAAATGAGAAAAGAAAAAGTAGAAATTACAGGGATTTAAACCCATTTCCTGGTGGTAGTGTTGTCAACCATCAAGATTTTATCATGAGCCTGTAAAATCTGGTGCTACATTACTACACAAAATCTCAACTTATTAAAGTCAAAATTCTAGTTTTTTGACTTTTGGAAAAAGGATAGACATATTACATGCTCAGCAAAACACAAAAAGCAAACTGAAGTGAACAGATTAATTTTAAAGCCTCAAGCTTTTAAGGATAACCATGATATCAAATGCTCAACCTGTAGTTTTTTAACATACGGGGATAGCAACACAGTGTCCGTTCTCTACACAGTACATTTTGTACTCTGGAACATATACCTTCCAAAACTAAAATGACTCTTTTAAAGAGAGAAAAGAATTGCATTATCTAAGCACGTTTCTAACATTTTATTTAAAAGCCAACACAGCTGCACTTTAATGTTACTTAAAGATGGAAACCTACATCAAATTACCAAACTTGTTTTAAGCAGAAAGACATTCAACATGCAAATATTTTGCAGATAGAATGATTCAAGAGTTTGAAGCTCTTCTCACTGCTCTTTTCCAAGGAGCATGACTTGCTGACAGGATTAACTACTGCCAGGCTCACGAAGCTGGGAGACAGCTGCCACATGGCAGCCATTTATTACAAAGCTCCACTCCTCTAAACTTAGGAAAGAGGCAGACTGTTTCATCTGTGTTATCAGCAGGGTTCCTTTGCCCCACAGGCTTTAGTGACTAGGCTTTTTCTAAACAAACACCTCCTTTTCTCCCCCACCTTGTTTAACATCATATCTTCCTGTATTCTCTTTATGGTCATCACCAAAACTATTCCCCCTATCACATCCTCCAAACAAACAACAACAACAACAACAACAATATAAAACCAAGATAATTTAAAAAGTTCAGAAACACAAATCATATCCCTACCCCCTTCCCCCTGAAACTGATTTTTAAATTAAGGAGTTTTACTTTGAGATTTTCAGAGAGGAAAGCACAGGCCACAGGGAGGAGAGAGAGAGATGCTGGAGCAAAGATTCAGAAGCATGCTGTACAGCCCTGCCTCTCCCATCCACCTTAGAAGGCACCTGTAATGTCAGCCTCCAGCTGCAATATCCCAAGGGCCTACACAGCTTTTTCATTTTCCAGCAAGTTAACTGCTAGCTCTCCTTCTGAGCTTGTACCTCCACGCCAAGCAGACTCTGCAGGCCAAAGCCAGCATAAGCCACCCACTATAAGAGGCACAAGCAGATCTCAAGTCAACCAACTCCTACACTGTGCTAAGGACCAGGAACAGATATTAACCAACCACATAATCTCTATGTGATATTAAGCATAGACAACCATCAGTTGACATTCTCCTGGTATTGTGAGCCAGAGTTAAAAGATACAAACTAGGTGTTTTAATTTTACTAGGGGTTATTCTAGATATGTATTTGCCACAGATGCCAAAGTACCAAAGATCACTCAGACTGAGGTTTATTGCTTCGTCCAGGTGAAGGAGAAATCCAGCCTGCAGGAAAAAAGCTCTGCTCTCCCACCACCCATGAACAAGGTGCCACAAGTTTTGTGAGCCTACCCACTCGCTTGGACCAGTTGGCCTTTGGGCATGTTTGTAGAGCTCTAAATTCTGAAATACAAAGTTTCTTTCTTGGTTTAGTTAGGTAAATTAATTACAGCAATAGATAGCGCTGGCAAGCCTGTCCAAGTTGAGATCCACACAGGAAAGCCACTTGGAAAATTTTAAACAGCAGAGCTACTTGCCAGTGGTACTCTTCAGTATGAGTTTTCTTTCTATTTTGAGGTACATGCAGTGCAAGTAACCTGTGGGAGGTGCTTCCAGCACAATGACAAAATGAAACATCATCTATTCGTTTTCATATAAACTGCAACACACATGAAAAGAAAGGGCATAGGGATCTTGTTCATCAATTTCTTATGGAATTCAGAAGTCCCTCAGTTTTATCAGAGAGTACAAGAAGCCTTCTCAGGGACAATGTATCTCTATCTGACCTGAAAAAAATATGTATTTTCAAAACAAGAACTGCATACACACATGCACAAATCCCCCTTCGTCCACAACCATATCCAGCTGCTGACTGTCCTTTGCAGTATAGTCTATGCTCTGGGACTTTAAAAGCCTAGCAGGCATTTCTAAAGGATTTTACAAAGTACACTGGCCTGGCCTTGTAAAAGCTCATGAGGAATCCATGAAGGTCATCATGCAGCTTAGACAGTCTGCAAACAGCATAATCCACGTGCTGGTGAGGTAAGAAATGACCAAAGTCGGGCGGATAGGCCTGAAGACTTCTGCAGGGAACGTTTCCTTCAACAATGCTGTAAACCCTGGAGGAAATGCCTGCTGATCTTCAAAGCCCTTCAGTAGGAACAGCCTTAAGTTTCCTGAACATGAGCATTCTGGTTGCAAGGCCACAATCCTCTTAGGCATACAGAGAAAAATATAAAAACAAAGGAAACAAAACAAAAAAAAAACTTAAAATCCACTAAGGTTAATAACTGCAAATAACCAGCAAGACTGACCCTCAACTTTGCAACGAGCTGTCGGATCCATCCAGCAAAGTTTTGATGTTCCTCGGCACAACAGCCCCAGGGATCAAGCGGCAGCTTACAATCTCTGCAGCTTTCCTTTTTCTATTCCAGGCAGTCCTCCACACGTGTAGACTCCTGGACCGCAATACTCAGTTGCTCGGACTACGAGGGGATGCTACAGCTGTGGCTGCACAAGGTGTCCACCGTTACTATACCAAGGCCACCGCAGTGCGCTGCACTGCCAGCGGAATTTTAGGTACAGCCTTCAGTTGCCTGACGGGTTTCACAGGCGACCATGAGTAAAGGGGAGTCTGGACACCTGCACACTGCAAAGAATTGCAGGAAGTTTATTTCAGGAACGCTGGGGAAAAAAAACAAACAAAACAGACAAAATTGTGAACAGGTTTCTTCAGTAAGTGAAGTTTCAAGTTGCTATTCCTTCAGCCAAAAACGTCTGTTGCTAGTTCAAAACCACCCTCTCCTTCCAAAAAACCAATTCTACCACTAGTGTTTCACACATTTCCATGAAACAGATGATACAGACAATTCTTGAAACAATTCACATATGAAAAGGGAAATTAATTTCCTTCTGCTGACTCTATTGATACATATTTAACAAAAACATTAGCCTGAAACAAACTCGTATAAACTGTGTACAGGTTCAACACAATTCTGAGTAAAGGAGTAGCTGCAAATAGAGAAAAATGATCAACAGCAACCAAAAGTGATCAGGTGGCCTGTGCACCTACCCCAGTTTCTGCAGGAGGACAGCAAGAGTGTGCCAGTGCAAACTTAACTAATCACTTTCATACATGCACATATAGCAAAGCAACACTGAAATATCATAATCAGACCTACGATACTGAAAGTCACACTTCTTTTGAGGAGTGATGCTTCCACATTTTCATTTTCTCAGGCATATAAACATAAACACCCACACAGCCACTTTATGTTCATTCTAAGCCTGAAATCACCTTGCTTTAAAGTTTAAGCAACAATATTTTTATTTACATCGATTTTGCTAAGGTCACTTAGAATATACTCTACAATCAGAAGTGAAGAAAACCCTAAGTATTTTAAAAGAACCACAAAAGAAGAAAAAATCTGATCTTATTCACTGATTAGGTTACAACTCTTTCAAGGAACAAACTGCTATTTCTACCCGACTGACAGATTTAATCCTCCAAATTTCACACAAAAATTGTGTTCATTCAGAGCAAAAGTAAAGGATGAAGAAACCTCAACAAGAGGTTTCGTATTTTCACTCAGATGTGACATAGCAGGAGCTGTTTTCCACTTCCAATTCAAACTATTATTTTGTAGTAAGCTTTATATGACTCATGGAACTCAACCATTCAATATAAAAAGATACAAGAGAAGAATTAAGGCAATCAGTAGCCATCTCAACCTGTACAGCAGACAAGCATGTCATATGAATGAGTTAAAACAGGAAACTGAAAGGAGACTGCAAGCAAAACCACTAAATGTTAAATGAATTATTTTTTACTGTAAGGTGAAAAACTTTTCTTAATCTACACACTCACTTCACAAACGGTAATGTGCAACTATCATTCTACCAAAAACTAAAAGAGAGTTACCACTAGATTTGTTTCACTCATTTCTTCATGTGAACTTCAAATGGAGTTTCTGAAGCTAGAAGATTTTGCCATCCCTATCTACTAACAGCTGGAGACAGAAACTGGCCCTTTCCTTATCTGTTAGGGTCTGGCATGCCACGGGGACTATGAAGGTAGGCACTTTCACAAACAGAAACACGTTCAGCATTTTCACACCAAACCTGAAACAGTATTCAATACAAATTCGACACAAAAAAATACGAGAGCTTACAGGTTCAAAAGATTCTCAGTAAACACATCCCTTTAAACTTCCTACAATCTCCAAACATGGACAATTTCTGAAGTAATGTGGTCTTTAAAATAGCAGTAAGGAAGCTCCCTGAAGGGTGGGGTAATTGGGAGGGTTATCACACCTCTGGGGGAAGTCACAGGCTCTATCTTGGCAGTGTTTCATCCCTCCATATACCCAGGGGACTGATTAGTTCATGATAAGCAATTAGGCACCCCAGGGAGGACGGTTAACCGTCCTACCAAAACAAAAAGGCTCCACAAATATAAGTCTCATTAGATTAAAGAAACACTCTCTGCAGAGCAGCAAATTTGTGTTTATTCCCTTCTACTGGAACTTGCAAGTACTACATTTTGCCTACATATGGCACACGCAGATCTCAGAAATCCCAAATTTGAGCACGTACTTGCTGCTAAATTGGTAACAAATGCTCCGAAGCATTTTCTTTCCCAAGACACTAGTACTGTGATGCAGGAAAAAAGGAGGAGGGATGGAGGAATACAGTAAATACTGATTAGAAGACTGGAACTAGCAATTTCATTCATTTAAATTCTCTTCCTCATTGTTAAAACAGTCCCTAACCAAGGATGAGCTGCAAAAGCTGGGACCTGGAAAGGCTGTATATGGCTGAATGCTGACTGAATTTTAGAATGAGACCTCCAAGTCAGCAGCAGATCCACCATTACACGCCTTGCTCCTAAAACAAATGTTTGGGAACCTCTTGCCTGCTGTGGGGCTTGTGTGAGGCACCTATGCATATCGCAGTTCTACCCATGTTAAATCTTCATCTCTGATGAGGCAGAGGGACAAATTAATCTTTTGCCTGCTAACTGATGTAAAAGCTCCAATACACCCTGATGGTGCTGTTCCTGACTTACATCAGGCTCAATGTATTTCAAAGTACTTCGACGGCTTAAAATATGAAGGAATGCTTTTCAGTAAGACGACCCCCTGTCCTTTTCTGTTCTTTTATCTTTTTTTAACAGTTTGCCATCCAGTGATAGGAGGGAACCCCAGCTGCATAGCCTGAGCTTTTATCTTCTGCTGACCATGCAACAACACAAAGCTCAGCGCTGGATTTCCTGCTGCTTGCCGAAAGGGGCTGTTCAGCTTGTTTAAATATTACTTGCCTTGGGAGCCTTGGAGTTGTGCCCAAGCACTGTACTGCATCTTCCCAGCATCCATTTCAGCATGTACTTTAAAGGTCTTCAGGTTCCATGTACTATGCTCCCTCCCTGCTTACGCGAGGAGCCTCATGACTCCAGAAAAGAAAAGAAACCCCATTCAACTCCTCCCTCTCTCCACATTTTCCCCACTAATCCTTCTGCCTCATTCCATTACATAGGTAGTAGAAGTCCCTGTTCATCCCAAAAGCATGCAAGCATATTTAGTCCTGTAAACTGAACCAACTGCAACCAAGGTAAAAGACATTTTGGTACAAAAGGCTACAGCTAGGAGGAAATCAGATGCCACATATCCTGCACAGCAAGCTACCAGTGTGCAGTGAACAAGCAACCAAGAAAGTACAGTATCAAAAGTGGATTGAGTACAGCAGCCTCCTGCCATACTAAATTTATAGTCTCCACCATGGATTTTAGAAAATAATAATCTTTAAACACAACCTTCTCTGAATGTGCAAACTTCACATGAAGGCACTTCTCTTTCCTGTTCAGAGTGGTGATGAAAAAACCCCACAGTTTTTACAAAACCAGAAAGGATATTCCAGCCTTTAGGAATTCTTTCAGAAGCCCTCCTTTTCACAATTACTGTGCCAACAGGAGGCTGAGTTCTGGCTACAAGGTCAGGAGGAGATAACCTTGGCCAATAGAAATGATCTGCATCAGCCCAAAGGCAGCGCCAGGCCACCCATTAAGCAGCCGAGCAGGCCTCACTGTTAACCTGTGTGCAGCCGGAAAGAGCTGATAGGAATGGAAAAGCAGGAGATAAAAATCCAGATTCACAATCTATCCGTGACAGCTGTGGACACAGCCATTTGAATCAGGAAAACTTCAGTAAATACTAACTGTGAGAATTGCCCTGTAAGAAGAGGCCTCTCATTTTCCACGGCAGCTGGGATGCAGAAATACATGCACCCCTCACAAGCTGATGTAGGATTGCAAGAAACCCAAGGCTAGAAGTGAAAACCTGCTTTTAATCCATTCTGCTTCGCCTCAGCCTGCAGCATACAGACTGATTTAACCTGATGTAAGCCACAGCTGTCATTCAGAAGGACAGACTGCCAGTCCTCACTTTACCCCACAGCTCTGGCCACGTGTTCTCCCCCCGGCCTCATGCCAGTTCTAGAGTTTGAACAACCACATGGTGATCCAGGATCATGGAACAGGTCTGAATTGAGATTTGTGTTTGTTTGTGTTTGGTTTTTGTTTGTACTTAAAAATGCACATACATATAGTTTCATCAACAGCTTTCACACATGGGAACTGAGACATAGTCAAATTACACCCCTATTTGAGTGAGGGATGAGAGACCTGAGCAAGAATGTTGTCAGTAACTCTACTCCTGCGGTGCTGCAGTACCGGGGAAAGATGAAAAGATGTAGTGGAACGAACCCACAACCGGCTCCATCTCCAGACTCCCTCCTCCTGCTCCCCCTTGCTCCCTTCTCTCCAACTCAGAGCTCACTTCCAACATCTCTGCATAAAAACATTTAAAAATATGTCTGAAGCTCAGTTTTCTGATTTAACCCAGTGAAAATAAGTTCACAATAAAACAAACTACCACAATTAAAATGTCTCTACTGCATGGCATCCTTGGATGAGAAGAGTAAGAGAGCAAGAGCAGTCTTAGGCAATGAGTTAATACTTTTCTGCTTACCTATCCAATTTTTCCTACATCAAGAACTGGGTGTAACTTTTGCACAGTGCTAAGCACAAAACGAACGCAACTCAAAAATATCCACCTCCCTTCCTGCACATAGCTGAATTAAGTCTAATTTTCAACTCGTTTGTTTTGTCAATGACCCTTTCCCCATGCACAATGACAAAATTTAGCCCCTCCAATACCAGTCATACTTCATTAAATCACATCAGTAACAATGCTGAAACAGCCTGCCACCGTGTGCCACATGCACCAACCACAGCTCCAGAGCAAGTAGGGGAAGCAGCTCACCTGGAGTCCCCAATTACTTTAGAGACAATATTTACAAACCTTGGGCCCTTGGATTTAACATACAGCACAGTGGGAATGGCACACATGCCTCCACAGGGGCAGCTCACCTCCTAGAGAGATTGGTATTTATTTTAAAATGCATCACCTTATGGGATGGGATGGGACAGAGGTAGAGAAAAGAGACCAAAGCTGCAGAGGGACAGGACGTGTTGCCCTGAGCATGTCCTCAGGCACTGCTAGCTCACATTGCTTGCACCATCTGATCTTTCAAAGCTAAACATGGAATGTAGGTAGCAAGTCATAACGCTGTGCAGGCCTGGAGACGTGACCCATCAGCTGTTTCTGCATTATAATTATTGCACTGGGGCACAGCAGGACCAAAAGTTTGCCTGGGCAGATTTCTGCAAAGTTCTGGCTTGTTAGAAATGACAAGAAAGGTCACATGCTGCTTTCAGATTTGTGATTACAGTCACTTTTCTGCAGGCCTGGCATTCTCTGTTTAAAATCCTCAGTCTGCAAGAAAAGTGGAAGGCCCAGAACTGTTTCACGTTATTCAAAACTGCATTAAGAAGTGAAATTGCACAGAACTGTGATCTCTCTCACCCCCCTTCATAAGACAGACAGGATTTTCGCACAGACGCAGTAAAGCAGCACTCCTGAATCACCATTCTCTGAATTTCTCAGTTGGTCTTGGTCATTTCCCCTCCAGGCCACTTCTGCTCCCAGGCTCTCTCTCACTCTCTTTTTATTTTTAAAGTTTCTGCTACTAATAAAAATCCTGAAAACCTTATTGCAATGCCATAATTTCCTTGTATTATCATATTCTCTAGTGAACTGATTAATTCTCAGAGTGATCCTGACCCTCAGCTCCCACTGGGCCTCAAGTGATGCAAAAGGTTTCTTTCAGATTTTCCTCCATTTTATTTTTGTCCCAACATGCACGGAGTACAAGTACAAGACTCAGTTTTGCAACTCTGGACTTAGAATTCAAGTATCTCCACTTTTAGGAAATCAGATTGTTTCTATAACATGCTCAGAACTAAGCAAAGCTCAAAGAGTCAGTAAGGAAATTATTTCATCCAATATATATTCAACACATTGTACTGCCCAGGCTTTGCTCTGTAAGTAAACTTTAAATTACTAAGAGCCTAATTTTGTCAGGCAGTGACATGAAGTTTAGTGCAACAGGTCCACGGAGAAACCACCAACAAAACCTGCAAAGACAACAAGAGCCTGCAGCACTACACAAGCACAGCATTTCTGTTATACAAAACACAGCAGGCACTGTAAACCTGGATAGCACAGCCCCTTTCCAAATGACTGCCTTTAGAAGACTTGGAGGGATGCTTTCAGGAGGCCACTTTGAGCTTCCTGATTCACACCATGTGGACTCACCTTGGCCTCCCACCCATCCCTCAACCAACCAAAATAAAAATCTCAGCACCTTTAGCATACTTCCTAACCAACATGCACTCAATGCAAAAACACTGTGAGGATTAAACACTACAGGGATACTGCCCAAACTTCTAAGGTGCTATTTTTTGCAAGAGCAGAAAGGTACTGGGGTGCCAGGTGGTTAACGGGAAGATGGACACAAGGAAGACATCAGTAAATGATGAACAAGTCTGTAAGTCAGAAAACCACACCTGAGGCTAAGAGACCAAAGCCTCTGTTAGCACAAGAAGAACACCCATCTCTAAGAAAACACTTTCTATCTTATTCTCCCCATCCCCTCCCTGATACCCTTCTCCCTGCTGTAATTCAGAACAGGAAGGCAAGTGACGTCTAACCATGCATCAGAACTGGTTAATACAACCTCACCCAGCCACCACATGAACAAAACCCACCAACAAATCTGGCAAGTGGCTAACTGCAAATTTTTGCTTTACTGATGGTATTATACTGCCAAGGATTCCCTTGTCTTTGCACAAACACTACCCTTTTAGAAATGTCAAATCTGCTCAAACCCAGATTTACAAATACATGCACAGATATACTACACATCTGCTTCCACCTGGTGGATTACCAGAGATGGAGACTGCAGCATTTTTAAAACAAATGTGTAAACCCACGTGTATAATCAGTTGCATGGTTATTCTGTGGGCAAGTGGAGAGGGGCAGAGTGGTCGGGCTCAGGGGCAAGGGAGAAGTTTGCGAGAAATGAAAGAAGAATCACTAAACTGTTTAAACTAGTTTTAAATTCAGTTTTTTCTCTCGGAAATCAAACAAAAAAGCAATTTTTTTATTTTTTTTATTTTGAGGAGTTCTTCAAAACAGAAGAGGACTGAGCTATTCAATATTGCTCTGGGGTACTTAACCTTAGTAAATAACTTCAATCAAGTGTCTTGTCAAAGAACTTAAAATTATCTTTCCACAATTCCCCCTTCCATAATTAAACAAAAAAAAAAAGTATTATACATATACGTGGTATATAATCAAAACAAAACCATAAAGTAATTTATTGCTAGCCATAACTACAGAAAACAGGGGTTCTTTTAATACTCCAGCAAAGCAAATGGGAAATGACAAGAAGGATCCTGAGAAACTCTCTGTTGCAAATTATTTCAGGCCTAGTTTCTAAAAATTTCCTTGCTACAATACCTGCAAACACAGCTTTGCAGTAACTTTCAGTTCCATTTTCATACACATATTTTTAAATACAGCAGCCTTTGCCCTGCGTATAGGGCACCAGGAATATTTCATTCTCTGTGGCCAAGGTTTGCAGGAAAGCTGACTGGAGATCATAGAGGTGTGGCACATTTCTTTTCTGCTCTAAATACTTCTGACTGGAAGCAAAGGTAAGTATTACTCCAGCCTCAATCTGTTTCCCTCTTGCACCCACAACAGCTTAATAAGATACAGTAAGATACTTAGTAAAATACTGCAAATTATACTTAAGGGCTCATTACAAATCAAGCTCTCAGTCTTGCTAATGAACTGATACTAATAGGTTCATTCTATGGAGGAGACCCATCAGTTTCAGTAGCGGTCCCTGAATCAGGAAGTTTGTTTACATCACATGCACAGATATTTACAATCTTCTTGTTTTTGTTTAGGAGACCAGTTGTGTTTGGCAAGGAGTGCAAATCTTGTCCGACAACTTTCAAGCTACCCTTACTCCACATGGAGTAGAAGTGCCTATACAGTAAAACACATTCACAAGAACATCTTCTTCATCTTACTTACACCAACAAATCTCTCAACCAGGAATACTGTACCTATACCTGTACATCACAGAGCAAGAGAAACAATCATGCATTCCCCACGTGTGTTTTGCACCTGAAAAAGTGGAAAAATACAGAGATGTAAACACATCACTAAAGTGCTTACTTAAGATGTGGGACTAGGTTACCAAGTTCAGTCTTTACAGAGCTGAAATGACCTACCCTGCTCTGGAGCAAGACAGACATGAGGATGCTTGGCTTTCACTGGATCATGCACAGTCCCTTTTACTTCCGAATTACAACAGACATTAGGATCAGCCCACGCTGCAGAAATCACCACTGCCATTATCAGCTATGATAACAAATAACTTACCCAATTGATGGCTATAACTCCAATCTCTCACCCACTCTGTCTTTCAAATCTCAATGCCCATGCGTTATAGTTTTGAGAACTTGAAGAACAGGTCAACTTTCTTCCCCTTGTTAGAGATTCAAAGTTTGCTGCAGGTTTTTTTCTATTTTCTATAAAAAAGGGGGACATTTCTATAAAAAAGGGGAAGTAATTCAAAGCTTGTAGTCACTTTACCCTCAGCTTCATTCTCAGAAATGGCTGAAGAATTTCTTCTTTTACTCTTTACTTTTCTTTCAAAAACAAATGTGGCCTGAAGCTAAACACCTGACATGAAGTGTTTCAGCACAAATGGTTAAAGCTCTGTTGAGCCACATGCAAGAGAAAACAGGGGCAGTAATAAAGCTGCCTGGTGATCTCCAATTGGAAATTCTCCTGGCAGCCCAGCTTCCATGCAGAGCAACTTACTGACATTCTCCCTCCATTCTTCTCCCTGATGACTCTCTCACTACACCCAGAAATTACGAAGCTGAGTAAGCTCCCTAAAAACTGGTCTGGTTAGCCCCAGTCACCCCCGCTCCAAAACGGTGAAAGCAGACAGTATGACATCTCAGCAGATGAGGTCTGAGACTGAACTGATAGAACTGGCAGCAAACATTAAATGTACTTTTTTTCCCTCTAGTCCAGTTGCTGTCATGGACCCTGATTCCAGAAGTCAAGAGAGATTTTCAATGCATTTTTGGGGTTGCTGACTTTAAGCCCACAAGATAAAATCTACTTGTGATTGTTCGCAGCTGAAGAAAATGCTTGGAGAAAGGAAGCAGAAAAAAAGCTGAAATTCTCTCACAGTCACATAAGCCCATGAGCCAAAGTCTTAACACCACCAGTTTCCCATCTCATTAAGTGTCTTGCAATACTTGTTTTTGTAAACGTTTTCCATGGTGTCTACAAAAAAAGTACCTCAGAAGCCAGAATAACTACATTCCTCAAACATGGACCCTTTCCAGACTCTCTCCAAACCTTTCTGTGCTTAAGGTCCTATACACACATTGAACACACAACTCACATACAGGCCTCAAGTCGCCCTAATTTTGAGGCTGAACACTTCCTAAACTTCTGCATCGCTGATGGCTGTGTGAGGGAAGGCGGGCTGCCTCCTGCATCCTCGACATTCACTGCGGCTGGCAGCTCAGCCCTGCAGCGCGGCCTACCCTGCACACCGGGCGCCACCGCCGCCACCGCCGCCTGCGCACAGTCCTTCCTCCCGAGACATCCACAGTGACAAACTGCCTGCTTTCCAGTTTTGCCTTTACAACTCTTTATTTTCTTTTTTAAGACAAAGATAACTCCTCCCCCTCATTTCCTCATCACTTCCTGGTAGATGGTAGATGGCAAGGCCTTTGAATCAGTGTCCACTGCCTGGTCTGGAACTGGCCTAGATAATGTTCAGACAGGGCGCACACCACAAACTCTCTTCCAGAAACTTTAAAATCCAAAATGCAAATACTCTGCCCATCACCTTGAATGCTGTCAGGCAGTAAAAAAGCTAATAAAAGAAGTCACAGCAGGAGAAGTCTCTGGCTACCTGCCTGGGGTCTGACGACCACAGGTAAGTCCTTGAGAGGAAGGGATGTGATCCGGCCACTGCTTGGTGGCTGCTTCCCTCAAGCCCCTCTGGCACATCCTGCCCTACGGACCAGGCTCTGTGTTCAGCTCTCCTGGTTCCCACATTTCTAGGGCGTAACAAACAGTAATGGCAGAACACCACTAAGAGCCACCCCAACTCAACAGTGACTATGTCCTCTTATCACGCTGCTGCGATGCCACAGGCATCCCAGGACTCAACATCACCAACCTGGAAGTACATTCTCTATGACTACATCAAAACAAACCTTGTTTTGAAAAGGTTTTTAAGAACAAAAAGTCACAGTACTTCTAATTTTTGTACAAAGAACAAACCCGGCAATACCTGCCTTGTGTGCTTCAGGCCCTGAAAGCTGCCAGAAACAGCTGAAGGATGGAGGGAGAAGGAAGATTTTTGTGATGAATCCTCTTTTCAAAAAGTTTTAGAAATACAATCACACAGATGCAATGCGCTGCTCAAGTATGTACATAAACGCAGAACAGGAACTATTTTAAAAATCATGATGGCTTTAGGTTTTATATTTATTTACTGGTTTGATTGTAAAGGATAAATGATCTCCTGTAATATAAAATTACTTCTCAATTTCAATATATAATTAACACAGGAATTGGTAGCTTTACATCTTTCCTATGCATTTTGTATCATAGACTCAATAGCACAAACACAAGGATGCCTACCTGTAAGGTTCATAACCACACCTCTGCATTAAAAAGATTACTGGGCAGTCTAACAAAAGGATGTTTACTTTTAGTGCACCCTGATTCTGTATCACTCAGCCCATTTGCAATCTCTAACACTGATATGACCCAACTGATATTTACTGATATTTGCAGACAAAGGGATCCATGTTTCTCCCTCAATCAGATTTAATAAATCTACAAAAATCAAAACAAACCAAGTCAAGAGACAGAAGAATCGGGTCTTTGGGATGCTATACTACTGTCTCCTGTGTGGTTAATTTTGATGAGCTTGTTGAAGCACAGCCTTTAGCCAAGTGCTTTTTCATACAAACATCCATAGCTCAGAGACGATTAATCACCATTCATTACTCACCTTCTGGCAACAC
Source organism: Thryothorus ludovicianus (assembly GCA_013397245.1). Taxonomy (NCBI): domain Eukaryota; kingdom Metazoa; phylum Chordata; class Aves; order Passeriformes; family Certhiidae; genus Thryothorus; species Thryothorus ludovicianus. Next base: position 171,496 of record VZTB01010731.1, read on the forward strand.
CCACTCTAAGCCAGGCACCATCCAGACACATTAAGACAGACAGTCCCAGTCTAAAGGCTTTGTGGCAAAAGAAAAGCCATTTCTGAGACCCGATTCTGATGGAGGGGTATCTACAGACCCCCGTGGTACTCAGCACAGCTACTGGGATCTGCCAGAATAAAGGTGCTCACAGGAACACTTAATCACAAATACCAATCTTTCAGAAAGGGACAAGGTATGTATGAAATATATCGGCTATACCTACTTTTCAGTACCTGTCAACTGCTACTGGTGTTACGGTACAAGTAAGCCTCATGAAAGGATTTTGCTGAAGGAACAGGGTGAATCTTCATAGATTTATCGATCAGAGCCCCTCACTTGGTTACAGGAAAGTAGTTATTCTGTTCTTCTGCAGCATTAGTAACTTCTCAAACAAAGAAGCCTGATTGAGGCAGACAGTGAGGGGCTTATCAGCTTAGGAAATGGGAAGGATGGTCCAATTAACTGCCAAGCAGTCAGACATAATTCACTCTGACCAGGCCAATGAGAGACGAGTCCCAGAAATGCATGTCCTGTCCATTTATATAACACCCAAACATTCCCCCCTGCAAAGGCTTCCCTTCTGGAAGCACTGCCTAAGTAAGAAGCAAGCCACTAGAGGAAAATCCCCCTGTATGGACCTGCATCTGATAAGGCAACCATCTCAGTGGTACAGGAGGCATTGCCAATCGCTACACAGCTGAACTCAGGCACTAACAGGCATCACCAAGCAGACAGCCAGAATGCTCTGTGCAAGGTTATCTGGGGTCCACACCACTGCGCTGTCTTCTCACACATCAACAAACAGGACAAGATGTAGAAGGCACAAAAATGAAAAAAAACGCACCCTGGTGTGGGTAGGAAGGCTTCATCTCATTTTGCTGAGCTACTTCTGTCTAGCACAGAAATAGTCAGAATGTTACTACAGTAATTTCACAATGTTAAAAATGAACAAGCACAAAAACCTGAAGGCAAACAATATGTAAAAGCTGATTAGCTGTGAATCGAACCACAGTGCTGCTCTTCATGTCCTCTGCTATGCTTTGTACCCTGCTAGCACAGGGTAAACAGAAAGAAGGCAAAGAGAAAGAGTAAGGGGAGAAATTCTATAAAAGATGCTAGAATGCAAAAAGAGAGTTTTCAGTCAACCAAAGCTTTAACCTGGGATTCTTCACCCAGGATGAAGCAGGCATTTAAACCTGAGAGAGGAGAAAAAGAAAAAAAAACACATCCCACAACACTGATTTGTAAACATAAACATCTGATGTTTAGGGGAAGCATGGAACCTTTATTCTGAAAAAAAAAATGCACATGTGGGACCTGGTCCATCCTTTGATAAAGTACCTTGTTTTGTGTAATCCTCCCTGGTTTTAAGTGTCAGACTTAAGACTGTCACAGTCAGAAAAACATGTTATGAGCAGGAGTGAAAAAAACTCCAGTTGTGTGGAATATTTATATTATATATGGTAACATCCTATTTGTCAGGCAGTTACCAGGAGCTAAGGAATCTGTGTGATACCAGCAAATTCGCCTTGCAGCAGGGTGTTAGAGCCAGCACAAACCAGACTATACATGGTATGTTTACTGAATGAATAAAATGTTTCAGAAGAAATGATGTCTTGTATTAGATGCTGGGCTTCCAGCTGCAAGGCAAACCGTCCTGCTCAGAAAGCTGTCACATATTCCTCATATGCTTCTGGCTGTGGGTGCCAGTGAAACCTCTAGAAAACAGGAACAGGTTATGTGGCAAGTAATGATTAACTACGTGGAGGATCTGCCCCCCAAGCTCCACCCGACAGCATTCCCTATCTCCTTGCTGCTCTTCCTCCCCTGCTACTTTCCAGTAGGGGCTGTTTGCAGGGAAGGTGCTCACAACAGGCACATGCCTCGCCGAGCGCTGCCTCTGCCACAGGATGACGGGCACGGACAAGTGCACCATTCTCTTTCCTAAGAAACAGCTGGCAGCAGGCGAGCGAGCGCTGCAACCATCCGCCCGCCCCACGTCCAAAGCCAGCCGGCACAGGACTATTTCATAACCGGGAGGAGGGGGGGAAATCCTGAAGGGGTAGAGGGAGGAGGGTGTACTGAAGATGCCTTAAAGCACAGAAGGTTCGTATCTGGCTCCTGCGTCCTGCCTAACCTGTTTTGTGGCATGTTCCGGTTAACTCTCCTTTTAGTCGAGGTTGTTCGTTGTTTTTCTTTTGGCATCCAAAGCCAAATTGCAGCCCCTTCTCTCCTCTGACTCCTTTCACGCTCCATCACACTCCAGTGCAAACATAGGCACACAGAATGGAGATGCCAGAAAACAAAGCACCAAGTTCATCACAGACTGAAACTGGATGCGGAGTTTCTTTACTGGAGGGAACTATACCTTCCTTGTCAAGTCACCAAGACCATCAGCCCTCAGGTGCCAGACTTCTCATCTTCAATCTTCTTTTCGACATTAGCAGCTCATAAAAAAAATTTAAAACTACACAAAGTGGTAAGGGGGTGGGAAAACAAAGCAAAAAAAATCCCCAAACCTCAAAACACACAGCTGGAAGATTGTATGCCACACAAATCTAACCAGAGCGCAGTGCGGGAGCAGCAGCAGTGGTCACAGCACCAGGACATACCATCACCACTACAGCAGATGCCTTCACTGTGTATAGTATTCACAGGGTTAATGAGTAGCCTAAAGATCAGAAATAAACCTGCTAAGCAACAAAAGCATCAACCCCAAGCTGTGCTGGGTGGTTTTTGACAGGGGTTAAGCAGTCAGTAACCAGTGACAAGAACTTGGTGGTGGTTCAGTAGCCATTTTAAGCAGCAGATATATTAATCATGGGAGTGAGTGCAGTAACAAAATAACCAGGAACAAAAGCATGCTTCAGAAAGGAGGACCCCTAAAATCTCAGCAGCATACACATACCCCTCCGTCATGCGTAAAATAAACTCAGAGAAGCTAGCAAAGAAGAAAGATTATTCCATGACCTCCAGAGCACAGCAAATCCCTCAGAGCAATGAGTGCTAGGCATCAGAAACTTCCTGGTTTCCAGGCTGCTGTTTCACATGTTTTCTGGAGAGTTTGCATGCTGTGGGAAAGATTCCCAAGTACACTGAAAGCAAGCCTGCAACATCCCCTTCCACTCCCACAGCAAGTATGCAGCCCATAAAAGATTAAAGTGTTGGAAACATATGCTTGAGCGAAGATTCCTCTTTTTTTAAAAAAAAACAACACATCAACCATTTAGCAGTTGATGCATTTATCAAAATATTTTGCCATTCCCTTTTTAAGACAGCAAGGTGGGGGGGCAGGGAGATGGAGCAAGTGAGCAAGAGCATGTGAGACACATGCAGTCTGTAACCTGAACACCATTTTACAGATGTATTTACTATCCTGCTTTTCTCTGGAGGCTTTTCAGGCCAGAGTGGCTTTTGTCTCTGTGCTATATGCTAGCCAGCTCATAACAAATGAGCAATCACAGAGTAAGCAGATCTGGCTCCTTCTCTGAATCTACTGGGATGCTGAGGCACGAAGACTGGCCTGAAAAAACTTCTGTTTGATTATGAGCCTGATCAATCCCTTTGGTCATGTGAGCGCCTGAAGTCTGGTACAATTATTAACTGTGCTGCAGTCACATGAAAGAGAACAAGCTTCCCCCTCCCACCATCATCCCACGGGTAACATTATGTGGGCAGTAAATGTATGAAGGAACATGGTGAGGCTGGGGTATGTATGTAAAAACCTCCACAGAAAGGCTTCATAGCTGTACATTTTATTATTTCTTTTTGGTGGAAGAAATTATGGACATGACAGGCAAGCCTGACTGATGCCCAGACATGTTTGGGTACCCAAAGGAGAGTGACCAGGGGAATCCTCATCTCTACTCAGTGCTGCCTTCATTAAAGAGAGGAAATCAAAGGTGTTTCCAATTTTCCCCACTTCTTAAACACTATGATGATGAAGCATGGAAAGTATTTTTACTAAAGCACAAATGAGTAATTTCTAAACTGGTGGGCTTGCTTTCGAGGTGTTCTTATTTGTTGGAGAGGATTCAACAGGTATGAGAGAAGAGAGATGGGAAAAAGAGAGCACTGTGCTTCTAAAGAGAAACTCTTGGCACTGAGACAAATGAGGTAGGCAGCGTTGACTAAAACCCTAAGCTGTGATTCAGCTGTTGTGACCAGAGTCTCACGGAGCCTCCCTGCTTTACAGCTTGCGCTCACGTAACTAAGAATGGAGATGGCACTTTCCAAAAGCTGCTTTCCAGGAGCGAAAGGGAAACAACAGAGAAAGAGCATTGAACCAGCATGGTACCCAACTAACCCCCAACTCCTGCACATCTCAGACTGCCAGAGGGCTGCTGTGGCACTCTTTAGCTGTGGACCAAGCATCGCAGGTGTGTGCGTGCTGTAGAAACCTGAGCTCAGGAATACTGATGACCGCAATCCGGCTGGGACGGAAGCTGTGCCTGACGGATGTGCAGCCCCTCCATCCTCCCCTGACACATCCTGGCCCAGCACAGCAGCCCCTCCCACACAGTGTTTCAGCTGAAAACAGTAAATTCTGCTGACCTTAGAAGAGGGGTAGGCAGGGCAGATGGTGAGAAAGAGTGTACGGTTTGACATCAGATGACATTTCCTAGACATAATTAAAAATATAAAGTGCAGCGCATCTTTAAGTGGTTACATCTGTACAGTCACCAGCCCTGTGACACTGAATGAGAAAAGGTAGTTGTGGGGGAGACAAACAGCAGGTTGATGACAAACAATAAAACATAAATGAGCACATCCTCTTTCAAAGTGCTACATGCATTTTCTGTTTAGTTATAATTGAGTATGTCCCCAACAAAACAACTACATTTGTAATATTATACCATGCATCCATTTTATAAAATATTTTAAAATGTGCTTTTGCCTTGGCCCGCCTACATGAAATAATGAAGAAATATCACTCGTCAGGAACTCCCTAAGAAAAATAAACCTTAAAATAGCATGGTCCTCTTACTGAGTAACAAGTATTTCTGCAAAACTCCTGTTCATTATGTATTTTGCATCTGCAAACTGCAAGTCTCACACGCGCACACACAAAAGACAGACAGACTGCTACTGTGGACAAAATGGTGCCATTTAATACAAAAATCTGGTTTATGCATAGCCTGGCTGTAGTGCATGCTGGGCCCAAGCAGAGTGGGATGCAGCCAGTTATATCGAACAGTTGTGCCCTCAGCAACAAATGGTGCATTCATAAAACTGGAAAAGCCTCTGTCTAGGGGATCGCAGCTCTGCAAAGGAAACAATCGCTTGCTGACATTTTCTGAGGGAGGATATGGCCAAAAGAGGTTGAGGGGGAGAATTATGATCTACAGCAAAGTTATGTTCAGAAGAAATACCAAAATATAAGGGTAGAAAACCCAAATCTGCCACTGAGCTCACTTTGCACTGCCCCTCCATTAGCTAGTCTCTAATAAAACAGCAAAGCCACCTGAAGAGACACATGGTTGGAAAACACTTGGCCAGCCAAGGGTATAGAAGAAAAAGAAGAAAAGAAAAAGCTTTCTTGTAGAACGCTGGCCCGTGAAGAAGCGACAGCCACCAGGGAGGCTGCAATACACAAAGCTGCATGTGACAGGCAGTTTCTCACAAGTTTCTTACCCTTGCCTTTATTAGCTACGCCACCTCCACACTGGTAACTAAAAGCCAACATCTGGTGCTAGCTAAATGTCACCACAGACAATCCCTTTAATAAAAATTTAAAGAGTCTGGATTCCAACAAGGAAATCATTAGTGCTTTGAATGTTAGACCCTACGTGAGAGCTTCAAGACTGAAAAAATCCTGGCTTTTAAGGTGCCCAGAGCAGTGACTGTGGTGAGCACTAAGCCCCTTCTCCAGGCCCCATGCCACCTCACTCTGGGGATGCTCAATTCACAGCTTCAGGCCCATGTGTAGCCCATCTGGACAGTTCAGCTGGTCAGCTCTCTGTGCTGGGAAGCCCAAAGAGGTCTATGGATGTCCAAGATGCTGCAGGATGGGAGCATGCTTCCAGCCTGCCCTTGGCCTAGGGAGCTCTGGTTCCTAAAGCTGAAATGTCAGACACTGCAATCAGCCCCAAACACACCTGGCATCTCTGAAAGCAAACCTGACCTGTCCCTAAGATGCACAAGACATCCATGCAAGTCGATGCAAAAGTGCCCCCTTTGGAGCTAGGCAGTTAAGTAGCATGGCTTATTAATGAATACCTGTCACCTGTTCCATCCTACTGAGCTAATAAAGAAAAAAAAAAAAAAACCCACATTATACACCATAATTGAAGTCCACTGGGATAGTCAGTGGCAGCTCCTGTAAGACACCAGAATAATTGAGTCCCACCTGCACACTGACAGGAAATAAGAAACAACTCTCCCCAACCACTCCTGGCTGTGGTGGGGCATACATCCTATTTCCTCCTGGTGCTCAGGCAGCACACAGGTCTCACATCTCGCCCAAAAGAAGTCTTCTCCTAAAAACTTATCTCAACGGGTTGGGAAAACTGACACTGTCTCCCACAGCCAAGGCAAGTCCAGCTGAAGGAAAGACAACAGAAATTTTGTAGCTGACAGAATATATTATTATATTAGAATATATAATATATTAGAATATTATAATATAGAATATATTATAGTATCAAGATACTGTTTTAAGACATTATTAATAGAGTTCTCTTGCACTGAAGCCTTTGCAGGGGTATCTAAAAAGGAGATGCATGTAATTCTTCCTATCCCCAGTACACCTAATGGTCTTCTGAGAGCCTATTATGAAACCATTTCAGAGATGAACAGGACCATGGTCCCACAGACTGCAGTAAAAGTATTTTTCCACAGAGGTTTAAAAAAACCCAAGCAAGCAAGCAACTGAAAAAAAGGCAAAACAGAATGAGTGGTTCCTCAAGAGCAAGTGAGCCATTCCTGCACTTCAGTGCCACAAGCAGCCAAAAGCTGCAGGTCCACTGGAGTAAAGGAATAAACACTGGGAGCATGCTCAGCAAGCTACAGTGGAGAGAACTGAGCCATAGCTATTGAGGCACTGGGGAATGAACGGTAATGCTTTTGTTTACCAGCTATGCATTGCAAATGATTGCTTTTGCAAGAAAGCTTGCGCTGTAGTTGCATAAATAATTTCAATGAAACTTTATAAAAAGCCATGTCATTAATGCCAGTTATCAGCTAGAGACCTACAGCAAATACAAAACAATCTAAAAACTGTCTGACCTTACTCCTTTGTCAGCTTCCAAGCAAGGCAAAAGTCTACATACACATGTAATGTTTTGTACATGGTCCCATTAAACCTGCCCTCTGCATTCTAGAATTCAAGTGGCACACTTGATTTGGTTTCCCTCCACAGGCTTTACAAAGGCTTCTAACACAACACATGATCGACTTACTAGGAAATTGTTTCAAATTTGGAGAAGGCAGTGAAAACACCTGGGAAACTGTGGAAGAATATCAACAGAGTTGAAAAGAAAATTACATCCCAGTCTCCTGAAAAAATTTAATATAAAGCTCTTTGGGAAATCTGTGGAAAAGAAGTACTCCATTTGAGAAATGTCCTTCCTTTAAACACTGAATCACAGAATATAAGTCTCTGCATCACCTTGCAAAAGAAAAAGGAAAAAAAAAACTCCTGCCTGAAATGTGTCACTTTTTTGCTGCTGTTTACTTTGTTTGTTTGTAGTGGTTTTGTAAAATCCCACAAATATCAGACTGAAACCACAATCCGTACTTTATATTTAGATGAAATATGGCATCTTTCAAGAAGCTGAAACTGCAAGCTTGCATGTAAAGCTCTGCCTGCCCTGGGACCATGCAGCCTTTGCAGAAGGAAGAACATGGGCCACCAGAGCAGCCCTAGTGGTGACCCTCCTCCATGCACCGGCCACCACACAGCTCAGCTCCAGCAGGATGTGACAGTGAGTCCTTGCACCTCTCACGATAAGGGATGGTTGCAAGTAGGATGGCTAATGTCTGCAGGTAAAATTTAAAACCAACAGAAAAAAAGTCTCTTCCTTTCTTTTACTTCCCATCCGATCCACCTGGAACAAACAGGATGGAATTTGCCCCTCATGCTGATGCCTCTGGTATGGTATCAGCCCTGATTTAAATCAATATAAAACACAGTATGGAAAGGAGCCTGAAGGTTTCTGACCGGGTGTGTTGAACACCATGACCTCCTCATACCCCCGCCCCTCAAATGCTTAACTGCTGAATGAAATTCCTCTCGTTTCCTGCACTGAATCATCTGTGTCACCACAAAGAAGAGATTTTTAACTGTGTGCACACGTTTCTGATTTGAGGGGCACGCAGTGTAGGGTGTTTCTCAAACTACTGTCAGACTAGCCACACACGGTTTGGATTTCTTCTGTGTTTGATCATCATTTAACTAAATCTGTGTTTTTCCAATGAGGTACAACCTTTCAGTGATGCTATTTTCTAGGAAATATGTAGGTGAATGCTGCTGCTTCTTTTGCAAAGCATTATTTGAATGGAGCTAGGAGGGACAGGATATGCTGATTTGCACAATTAAAAATAACTTACCATTTCAACTGTGGCATCAGATGCTTCAACAAATTTCATTAGGGCAGATTACATGCTCTTTTCAAAATGCCTTTTTTCCAGACCTCAACCTAAAACCATTTCATTAATTTACCCACAAATTGCCTCATTTTCATTGCTAAGCTGATCAACTATTTTTTCATCACTGCAGCAATTCATTCTGCAAAAATGTTAGCAGCACTTTAGCCCTCAAATGCAATAAAGAAACATCCAAGTCACCCAAGAGAAAGAAAGGTAAGGCAAAATGCTAAACCACAGCTCCTTAACTAATCTTCCTAACCTAGGTGGTGGCTTTGTATCATTGCAGACTGTGATCCCTGTTTTGCTGTAGAGTGAAAAACTCAGTGGGATCTTTGTGAACTCTGGGTGGGAACAGGGCCCTACAAATATGCAACAAGCAATAGCAAAGCTTATACCCTGCTCTGGATTGATCTGAGTCACGAGGAGCTCAATCTGTCAGTCAGCAAGAGTGCATGGAAGGCTGACTGCTCTGGCCATCTCACTGGAGCAGAAGAAAAATTCAAGATGCACATTCCCCTTGCAGTACCCCCATGTACTCTCACCCAGATGAAAGCTTAAGGGCAAAAATCATGTTTTCACGCAGACCCATTTTTTCCACAGAGTGCTGTCAACCTTCTCCACCCCTTATTTTAATAAAGGAAAACCTACCATCCTTTTGACCTTGGACTTGTTCATTTTCTGTTTCTCTCAGTACATGCTCTTTGCTAACCATTCAGCATGCTGCGAGCCCTGATAAAAGTGGTTAATGTTTACTGAAACCTGCGCATGAACTGTACTAAACCTGATGCAGGGAGAGGCAAAGTTCTGCCAACAGCATCCATGACCAATTAAAAAGAAGTGTTAGCTCAGTTTTCTTTTTAAACTCATCCCCCCTCTCTAAACAGCTGCATGAGTAGATGGGCAGGCAGCTCAGGGAGAAGACTGAAAAAATTCTTCTAATGCGTCCACCTAGACACTTCAAAATAAGTCCCTGTTCTGAGTACCACAGGCCTTTCAAGAATACACAAAAGGAATGAAAGAACTACTGGGATTCTCTTTCTGGGGGATGCATCCTTTATCCCCAAAAAATTGCTTTCCAAAACAGTTTGAAAACCTACAGGTCTAGCAGAACTGTTGAGTGTTTCTTTTTAGCTTTCCCTGTAGAAGTCCATACACTCTTGACTTGAGCAGTCTTCAAAACAGCCTATCAATTAAGTAAAAAAGCACAATATTACTACTGTAAACTCAAATTACAACTAACAGTTGATCAGTATTATTCAGAGACTTTAAATTTATCAAAATTTCTTCCCAGCAGAGACAGTCTTAGAAACAGTCAGCAGTTTCAACAGCTATCCATGCACTATTTAGGAACAATGTTTTGTAGCATAGAGTAGTGTGCATTGCCCCTTCTTAGCTTACTGGCATTTTCTCCATCTGCATTGTAATATCCAGCCCAGAGAGCTCTTTCAGACAGTTCCTGCCTCCCTCCCACTGTCTGGTGACAGTGGGATGCTCTCAGGTGTTTAATGACAATCTCTTTTTTTTTTTTTTNAGCAACAGTGCTGCAGTCACCTTGGAAACAACCATCACCCACTGTTTGCAGAACAAACAATGGTACCTTTTCAGCCAGCGCAAGGCAGGCAGGGCAAGGGGCAGCCAAGCAATTCTGGGACTTACAGGAGTGTTAATATATTGCATTCATTCAGTGCGTCAAAAAATAGTTCAGCACGAGGAGCAAGGCGCTCTCAAAGTGAGAGCCTTTGGCTGCAAACCACAGACAAGTGCACAGGGCTCAGAAGGTCAAACAAGTCTCCCCAGTCAGCAACGAGGTCTTTTCCTCTGATTTTTTTACTTGCCCTCCTGTTCCCCTCTCTCATACACACAGAAGGAAGAAAAACACACCTATTTAAACTGATCTTATCCACGAAAAGTCAAGTGTTCAGCTTCCAAGTAGCACTCTCTGAAGTTTTCTCAGTGTGCCAAAATATTTTAAAGAACTGTTTACCCGCACTTGTAGTGCTTTGTACCCAGTGCATCAAGAGCCGTTTCCAGAAGCGTTCCCTGTGAAGTTAGTGAGGATTGCGGTTATTCAGCATTTCAGACCGTACGCCCAAGCACTCAAACAGTTATATACCCCTCTCTTCTCAAAATAATTCCATTTCCAGAGAGACAGTCTGCCTGCTTTAAAATACAGATGATGTATATCTGGCTCTACACTAACTTCTCAGTGTCCTTCTGTCTCCTGGAGACTTTCTCTGCTCAAGAAAAAAAAAAACCCCAGCACCAAAGAAGTCTTTTTTACCTACAATAGCCATGGGGAAAAGCTAAATATTTAAGGATTCAAGTCTTATCAATTTAAACACACTCTCACAAGTGAGCAGAGCTCAGTGGAGCGTTTAAAGCAGAACAGAGACTGAGGCGTCACTTGGATACTTTAGTGCTTTACAACCTTCCCACATCGGCTCGCAGACACCTACATTGCTGAGAGCAAACTGACAGCAGTCCAGCTGCCCAGCTCATCCACATGGCCACTTGGCAAAGGATTGCAGGGCCCTACAAACCACGCTGCTGCTTGACTCGTGCATAAAAGGGCATCCAGGTGTGCTGTGAAGGAGTGCCAGGCACAACACACCCAGCTGAGAACTGCACTGAGGTGATGAGAGCTGTACAAAGCAGCTCTTGGGTGAGATCTGTAGATTTCCACATCACAATACAAACACTTTTCTATAGCCTTCACGCATCATTCACAGCACGCTCAGCTTTGGCAAAATAAAAAGGGAAAAAAAAAAAAAAGGCAAATCACCTTTAGACAGTCAGAAACACTGACTGGCGGTGTCCAGCAAACTAAAGCCTCCAGCAAGCTTGTCCATCTGGGCTGGACAGGTTCACTCATGACTACAACCACGGTAGAGCTCAGTTGAGTCAGACTAACATTACTACAAACCTACCTTAATGTTCATTAAGATGCAGGTTAACACATTAAATGGTCTTGCACAGCCACAAACACGGCTTTGGACATGGTAGGCTGTACCTTAAGGAGCATCAAGAGAGCTCTCTGTTTTTTTTTTTTAATTGTGTTCGGCTAACTCAGTTGACCTCGTACAATTGAGACACACACCCTTTTTGCCTGTCAGGACAGGGTCCTTCTCTGTCTTGCACTGCTGGGACAGGAGAAGTGAAATATGTATGGAGGTGATTCACATACAACCCATCCTTCACTTATTCCTAGGGGTGGAAGGGAGGGAAGCATATGGGTGAAAAGCCGCAGCTGTTCCAAGACTGTTCCAACTTTACAGCACGCGATTTACAGAGAACAAAACAAGAGGAGCAGAAAAATAGGATTTGAACATTACCGACCTAAAAGAATCATTGTAAATACCTCTTTCTCTGTGCAAGGGCTACCCTGGGCTCCATCTGCCTTCAAGGCCAAGAAAGGAAACATTAAAGTTGAACTGCAGCCAGGATTCACTGCCTGCTTCCTAACACGCTGAGACGGGGCAGTCTCTACCTGTGGCAGAGCACAGGCAGGGCACTGCCCAAGCCTTGTTCCTGCTCCGTGCTTGGCACTGTCACTGCGAGCGCCAGCCAGAGCCTGGCCAAGGGGCAAACACAGCTCTGCCCCGCAGGGCTGCCCTCAGCCCCAGCATCCGCCACCAGCTCCGAGCTGGATGGGAGCGCGTTCCTCGCACCCCAGCAAGCGGCTCCGGCAATTTTGGCCAAGACACGTGCTCCAGAGGGCTCTGACCAGCAGGGAGGGAGGCGCGGGTACCAGCCAGACGGGAACACGCTCCTGGCACTGGACAGGCTTCCAGCGGGCTGGGGCTGCTACTCAAGGCACCGCACCACTGCCCAGACAAACAGGGATGCAGGCACATCCCCTTCGCTCGGGCATCACCGCCAAAACTCCCCGCGGCCGTGCCCGGGGCACCCAGGCCTCGCTGCCACGAGGGCGAGGGAGCAGCAGCGGCTGCAGCAAGGCCAGCCCTTCCAGCCCTTCCCTCCCTTCCCCCCGCGCAGCCGCCCCCACCCTCCAGGAGCTCTATCGCAAATCCCCAGGCCGCGGCGACTGCCAGCTGACAGAACTGTTTAGTCAGCAACCAGTGAGAGAGCAGCGGCCGCCCCCCTCCATCCTTCCCGGCTCCTTCCCGTGCTACCTTCCCCGCCGCCAGCAGCGCCAGGGGAAGAAACGCTCTCTTGCTCCCCAGCCCCTCCCCAAAACGGTGAAGACGCGAAGTATTCACATTTGCGAAAAGTTTGCCCAGCTTTGCACGTAGCTGAAGGACCCCGGTTGTTGTTTTGCTGCTTTTTTTTTTTTCCCACCCCCTCCCCTCGGTGTTTTGTATAACCCTCTTTCACCACCCTGCCCCATCCCCCAGGCGAGAGGAGATCCAGAAGCGCTGCTGCTGCTGGAGGAACTTCCTCCATTTGCTGTGAGAACCTCACTCCGGCGGCCCCGCGCCCCGCGCCGCCCCGCAGAGGAAGTGCAACATAATAGCCAGGCCCCAGGTGCCAAGGTTAGCCTGTCCTTTTCCTCTCCCCGGGATGATTTCCACTCCTTTCAATACCAGCCTCCCCAAGCGCAAGGCCTTTAAAGCTACGTGTTAAAAGTTATGAACAACAGCGGCGACAACAACAAAAAGAAAGCTGAAACCTGCCCAAGCTCCACCACACGGCCTCTGCACACCAGAACTTACATGATTCAGAAAGGCTGAACATTTTTTTATGAAGCGAAAAGCCTGGTTTCATCCCCGCACTAAAAAGCTGAACAACTTTAGCCGTACTTTTCCAACTCGGAGCAGCAGCCCAGGCTGCGCCAGCGAGGCAGCAGTACCACCGGCGCATGGAACTGCCCGTGCTGACGCTCCCTGCTTGCCCAGGGCAGATGTAACAACCACAGCAACACAAATGTCTCGGCTGAAAGGAAAACCGCATCTCAGGCCAGGCTGGAATAATGAAAACCTTGGGCAAAAGGCATGGATTTAGCCTACAAGGAAGATGGAGATCAGCACCCAAACCCTGGTTCTCAGGGCACTGAGTACACAGTTTCTATTCTCTATTCTGACAACACGTTCTGCATAACTGAAGGCACAAAGTTATTTTTAAAAAAACAGGTTTAAATGGAAAGTCTCACAATGTCTTATTACACTTTTCCCTTTTCAGTTTGCTTGCTCGGTACAAAAGCATGCATCTGCTTCCTCCAAAATGCGGAAAACTCAGTGCTGGAGAGAAGCTCCTACACTGGCTCATCTCACAAAATCCTCTGACTTTCCAGGTGGAACAAGGGGAAATTAAAAGGTGTAACTGTGCCCTAGGTGTTATGATGTTATCCATAATTTATGCAGAAACAAAATGTCCCATACTGACATCCCTGTAATGAAGCATTTATTTGGCTTCTACAAAAGTGTTTCATGGCAATAAAAAGTGAAGTCTCTCCTTTTCTCCTCTCCTACCCATAACAAAATACATGCATGCATTCTTTTTTGCTTTTCCTCCCAGCTGGGTATCCATGCAACTGGATCCAATTAATTTGATTACTAAACTGCAGAACTGAGGAAAGTGAAGAGTTAGCAACCTGTCTCAGTTTCTCATATTGTGAATATAAGGAGTTACCGAAAGAAAAAACACCAACCCAACAGTCTCCAAATAACTAAGCAATGGTGAGGGACTGAAATTCTCTAGAAAAGAACGTTTTAAGTTCAGAACCCCTTAATTCTCTCTTCCATGTTTCAGTGCTAAAACCTCACATTCTACACAGGCTGACTGCTGCCAAGAGATAGACAGCTGCAACACGTAGACACAAAAAAGGAGGTGTCTTTTGGCTGGAGTTTTAGATTTCTACATGCTGCCCTGTTTCATATGCTACTCCCCCAAACAGTTACAAAAAGTAACTGCAGAAATCTAAAAACAAGTGGGACTATTGTAACCAATGATAGCTACTGATAGAGCCTGTGTTAAATGTGCAGATGCCATAAGGCCCTTTCACAGTCCATGTTCCTCTGCAACAAGACAATTTTCTTGGAAATGTGCTGTTGCAGTCTTTGTACTTACTTGGCTTTTAGCATATGTTTAGTTTTATATCTTATAATAGAAGCCTGGGCATTCCAACAAAACCTACATCAGTCTTCACTCTTATTTTCCTTAAGCTGGTATTTCTGGGCTGTGATTGATACTCTGCCCCTGGCTACTCAAACTGACTTCTTCCACAAAAGACACACCAACACTGGCAAAGCTGTACCAGACTTGTACCAGTCCAGTTGGAACAAAACCTGGACCACAATCTTACATGATGATACATGATCTCCTTTCACAATATCAAGCATGATTAAGAAATATACTCTCTCAAGATGGAAATTAATTTGGAAACAGAAAGAACAGCTACAGGAGACCTCATTTCCAGAATATTTTACACAGTTAATGTAGTAACAAGATTTGCATCAAGACAGAAAACAAAGAAAGTGTGGGAAGATGGGAAGATGAGACTATCTTTGCAGCCAAAACTCTAAAGCCTCTTGATAAAAACAGCGCACAGTTTTGTGCTGCTTGCACTGAGGGTCAGCATCTCTCCAGAAGCTCTTTCCTTCCTTCAGCTGCTCGCCCCCATGCAAGAGAAAGCCTATGATTTGCCTACCCTTTATTGATCAAAACAAAAGTTGGTGAGGTGCGATTGTTCAAAGACACAAAAAATTAAAGAGGACTGTTTACTCAGCACATTTTGGAGATAAGGCTTACAGTGAAACCCCACAAACCCGTGTATCAGCATCTCAGAAGATTACAACAGCAGGAGTGAACTGCTAGAGGTGACGGGGTAAACAAAGTACAAAAAAAACCCCCAAACAACCAAACTTCTTCAAGCTGGTTTTACTGCTTCTTCATCCTATGATGTCAAATGCCCATTTAGGTTGCCAAGGGAACCATTCTGAAGTCACTAATTCAGAGTCATTATGAACTTTTTTAGTTGCCAAGGCAAAGACACACCAGAAAACGGAAAGCTGGGACGAAATACCTAAATATCAAAAGACTCTTAAAAAATGCATCTTCAAAGAGATAAAAAACATCAAGAACAGATCTCCATTGAGATTTTTCCTTTTGCATTGTTTGCAGTCACATACCTGGAAGAATACTTGCCTTGAAGTGGTGGAAGGAAGATGCTTGAATACAAGTGGTGTTAAACACAACCTTTAAAGTCAACCACCACAATGTACCTGAAAGACAGGGGCAAGCAGGAAAAGGAAAAGGAAAAGGGGGGTGGGGGGGAAACTGGGAAAAGTGGCTCTATTAACATAAGCTTGCCACTCTTACTGCAATCACAGCAGAGATACCCATGAACTGACAGCAGCCACGGAGGGGATGCTCATTGTTACCTTCAAGTAGGCTGGAAGTCAGAAGCCAGGTAAGAATCTACATGTTAAAAATGGAGCATCTTTAAGAAAATACAAAATGGTTGTGCTGGTTTTTCAATGCCACAACTCCAAGACAGCAAAGATACTATGCCAAATATACACAGCAGATACAGTTCCTATATACAAGGACAGATACAACAGACTTTGCTAATCATCCCTGACCCACAGAGCAAGCCTGAATTAGGCTCTGTCTACAGGAATCCATTAACCTAGCAGCACTGATTCCAGGACCAAGGATCCACGCAGGCAATGCATCTCCTTGAATCCACGTTTGATTCAAGGACCTTGCAAAGATAAACTGGCAAAAAGGCATTCCACTTGATGCTTTCACTTTTCATCCTGGCCCTTGCTTCACTGGGAAGAGATGATGGCTCTGATGGTTTGAGCAATAATCTTTGTAATAATGGTTGCCTGGGCTTCTAAAATCTGTTCTACCTGAACTGCAGTCCTGTCACCCTCTGTTCTTCTCCCACGTCCTTCTGCCCGCACAACTACATCAGCTGCACAATAAGTCAGCTAAGAGAACTGACTGAGCCAAAACTGAACTTTCAAAAGACAGAGAGACAAATACAAAAAGTCCTTATCAGCTTTCTGGCCTAGCACTTTAAGACATACCTTTAAGATATTTAAAATATTTATTATTTTGAATACATACCCCAAGAAAACAAGCAGTCAAGAAAACATTTCTAATTAAAGCAACATAAACATGCCCTCCTGCTTACACATACACAATGACTTTATTTTATGTTTATTTTTAGGTTTTCCTGATCTAACACCCAAGAGCAGAGAGACACCTGCAAAGCATATGCCACGCTAGTGCTCCACTCCTTGCTCCTCACATGACTTTTATGATATTAAATTTAAATTTAAGCTACTAAATGCATAGAGCAGCAGCAGAGCAATACAAGAGGAGCTCTGAATTCAACAATCAGACCTGCAACAACAACTTGATAGTTGAAAAGAACAGCCCCTGCCCTTTTTCTCCAAACATAGATGCTTGCTACTTTCAAATACTGTATAATTCACAAAGCTCAGTATTAAGTGCTGAACAGCTTATTTAGAATGGTTTTACACACAACAGCCATCAAAGATTATCATCATAAATCAGTACAACCTGATGAACAGGGATTGTTTCTCCTAAGACCACTGCATTTCATCAGTCCTGAGAGGCTTAATATGGGGAGTAAGTAACCCAAATAAGACTGAGTTCTCACTGTGAAAGGCTTTCCTTACCAGAAAGTTTCAAAATCACTAGCGTCACCCTTGCAACTAAGTTCCCAGTCTAGGCAAGCTGGAATAAAGTTTTCAACGGCTAAACACAAATCAAGTAGTACACATCATTTGGTAAGCAGGTTAAGGTAGAGCTTTAAAAGGCAAGGTTTCTTTTTAGGCCATGTCAGCAGTGAAGAATGTGCAGCACACAGAGGAAGAAAGGGGTTAGCATGACCTGATCTAAACCTCTCCTTCCTCACTCTCCACAAGTGGCTGCTTTTCAGCAGCTTTGTAAGCACGGATTTGTAAACCAATCTAAGTAAATACTAGCACTATGGCTAGTACTGAAGCAAAATTGTTTCAGTTGCAAAAAATAAAATCTCAAAGTCCACTAACATGGACCAGTCAGTCCTACAGTTGGACAAGGGGGTTCACAACTAGCAACTATAAAAAAAGGGATGGAAACACAGTGGAATTGCAGAGTATGCTAATATTACTTCAGTGAGCTCAAAACAATTCCTCTGATGCTGGCCAAGAATAAACTGATGGATGAATCCTAGTCATCATCCCAAATCATGAGGCAAGCACAGGAAGTGGGCAAACTTTTTTGTGGGTAATACCTCTCAGTTTAAGTGGAACCCGAAGAGACACCCAGAGCAAGCAAGGACAAATGTCCCCTTGTCTCTGGTAAGTTATATTCACCAAGGTTTCAGATACACAGGACATGTGTCAGGCTGCCATTTGTAGGGAGGAAGCAGGAGGCCATATTAAGTGGAGGGATACAGGGGCATTGCTCATGGAAACCAGCAGTATATCTGGGAAAAGAGCGAGAAAAGCACCATTTAAACAGGCAGTTATCAAGCAAACAAGGTGGAACTAACTGAGCCAGACCTACAACCAACCTCACCAACCAGCATCTTCTGACTGTGACTTGCCAACATGGAGAAAATTCCACAAAAAAGCTGCTGCAGAACCATGGCAGCACCTGGAAATCTTTAAAGCCTGTCCAAGGGCATGTCTTACAGCAATAAATTTCCAGGCAAATAGAAGTATTTTTGGTATGTGCCTACAATAGATGTTAACAAGGCAAACCGAAGTTTAAAAAGCATTGATGAACACTGTAATCAAAAGTATGGAACAATTTCTGCATAATAATGGATACTCTGATTAGGACTCCAACCTGGGAGAAAGGCGATAAAGGTGATACAGCAGAGGTCCAGAAAATTCTGAAAGGTGAGAAGGTTGGTAGCAAATGAATACTATTTCCCTTAGTTAAAGTCCTAAATGGTATTAAGTGAAAGCATAAAATGAGAGGTTTAGAAAATCAATTTTTCACCTCCTCTCCAACAGAGCATACAGATAAACTGCAAAACTCACCATCACAACACACCAAGAGTCAGTATAGGTTCAAAAAGCCACTGAAAAAGCTCATAAAAAAAGGGATTCTTAAACCTAAATACTGTAACTACGTAAATACCCCTTGGCTCAAGGGATTCCAGAAGCTGCATGTTGCTGGTAGACTACATTAGGAAAGCATCATTAACAGGCGCCCTCTTGCCATACTCTCTTTTGATAAATCCACACTGACCAACATCTTGGCATGACAAGCTTCGGGTCTGACTTGGTATTAAGACACAATCAGGACTCCCTCTGGTTTTCAGTTCTGCAGGTAAAAAATGCAGCATGACTTACTCCACAGAATTAAAGCACCTCCTGCAACAGATCCAGAGGCATTTCTGTCAGTTTGAGGAGGCATTCTCTGCTCTGAATCCAAGCTTCACTGGAGAAGCAGGTACCAGGAACTGCTCATTCCAGAACAGGGCAGTCCTGACGAAATGTTGCCAGAGCCGCAGCTCCAATGGGATTCAGGTCAGGGTGATTTCAGAGGTTACTGTACCAGGGCTGTCATCCCTGTCTGACAGCCAGTGGTTACTATGCTTGCAGCAGAGACACGTCCAACTCCAGAGATGCCCATAATTGAAGTTTTAACTACCACTCAATTCAGTTCAAACACAGCAAACTCTGAAGTGCTCCGCTTGGGAGGAGACATATCCACCCTTCTGCCTCCTCTGCAACATAAACCCTTCATCCAGAGTCAGAGCAGAGCAGCAGAGTAAGAAACCTTCAGAAAAAAATTAAGTATTTTTTCTGCATCAAACATCTGCCTGAGGCTCTCACCCAGCCAGTGAATACAGGCATGCTTACTCGCAGGCTTTGGGACAAGGACAGTGGTTAGAGGCTCCTTGGTGGATCACTTCCACCAGAAGTGCCCAGCACAGAGCCAGACCTCTTGCTGGTACTGCCACAGGCCATATTAACTTGTCACCTTCGATATGCATCCAGCAGAGTTCGGGTCATGGATTTGTTGGAAGTTCATCACTTATTCAGGCTTTTGTGTGAGAGGTCATTCCTGTCAAACTGTCTGCTTTCACAAGCACAAAAGCTCATGTTAAAATGTAAATACTTACAGGTGTTCCACCAGGCACTCAAGATGAAAGTCAGAGCAAATATATTAGTCCTAGGCATATTTTACAATGCTGGTAGTACTTGAATGTCCTCTGTTTGTGAACCAAGGTTTTTATGTGAGTTCATCTGCCTAGACAGGAAGCATGATCTTATAGTGGGGATACAGGACTGGATTCACAGCATTTGGGATCTTTTTCTGCCTCTCTTATGGTCTCCCTCTGTGACCTTCAGTAAAGAAATTCTTCATGCCACTGTCCCAGTTGAAAAGAATGTGACTAGATGCTTACTTGGCATGTGTGAGGGCCGTGACCCTCTGTCATTTTTGCTAATTACTACAATTCTGGAATGATACAGGAAAAGTTAATCCAACTGGTAAAGTTAACCTGAGTTAACAAAAAGCAAGAGCCTTATAAAAGAACACAACACCCTCCTTCCCCAATGCCCGTGTTTCACTGTTTGTTTTTCAAGATGGAATCTCTGCAACTTATTATTACATGCCCCTTGAAGGAGACAGCATTTTGCAAATTCAGCTCTGCAAGAAGCCCGGGTAGGCTGGCTCACCCCTGTCGCCTAGATTTGTGTGCTTCTTACCACTTTGCAGGCAATTCAAGCACGACTTCTGTGTTGGGATAACACCACAAGACTAGCAGCAGGACTATGCTGGCACAGGCCTACTGGGAAAATCAACTCCCCAGCTGTGGGAAGAAGCAAAGCCGGCAGAGGCTGCAATCACCACGTCACCCTGGAATCCAGTTTCATGTCCAGTCCAACCTCGTTCTGTGACTGAGCTGCACAGTTCTGGAAAAGCTGGTATCCTCTTCCCTCAGCACTTCCAGCTACACATCAGATTCTCTTGTGACTTTTGGGAACTGCTGTGTTAGCTATTAAACTGGAAAAAACCATCTTTGGCCTGAGAGGAACCTGCATTCATCCAGTTCAGTACCTACGACAGGGTAATTTCACACTGGGCATCCCAGACCATGGAAGTCATGAGACAGTCCCCCCGCCCTTAACCACGCAGAGGCATCTCCACCAGAGAACCTGGTTATCAACATACCAGGAAAGGCAGCTTTGGTAAACCCCGTGTGTGACGCCAAGTGCCGTCTCTCTGGAACAACCAAGGGGAGTGGAAGGAAGCTGTGAACAACTGTGCTCTTCTGATGTGCATTCCCTTCCTCTGCTCAAGCACACGCAGGAGGCCGAGCAAGCACACATGACATGCTCCCTGCAGGATGCCACATCCTGCCGTATTTCATACAGCATCCCAAGGCAAGCCAGACACTTTTCAAACACAGTATGATCTTTGTCAGTATGATCTGTCACAGTGTGACAGGTTCTCAGAGACAACATGGGGGACACAAAGGAGGGAACAGCACTGACAGATTTATCCAACATTGCCAAACTGTTCCTAGCCACACTTCTCTTAGAAGGAAAAAACCCAAGCAAATAGACACACTGCAGCCACATGCAAATTTCACAATGCGTATTTTTTCTGCTCTTTGCTTTTGGTAACTTGTTTTAGTCTTAGGAATTTCTCGTAACTCTCACTCACCCAAACCCTCCTCATTCCTATAGAAAGTAGAGGTCTGTTTAGAAGAGGGGGTGAAAAAAAGAACCGTGGAGGTGGTTTTATGTGCTGCTTAACCCCCTCAAGCTGCTCCCAGCCTTGCTGGCCATCACCCCCCACACACGGGGCTGTGTTTTAAGGAGCGCTGGTTATGCTGACATCAGTGAGGCTCCGGGGGCCATCTAGGCAGCTGTTCCTGCTCCTGTGTGTGGCCACGAGCCAAATCACTCTGCCTTTTTGGTGATGTTCCCTCCGGCAGGCTACCCCCACTCCCGCCCACACGTCTGCAGGGTGGGGCAAGGTGGCCACTGGTAGTCTCTCCAAAGAAACTTCAGTGGAAAAAAAGACTGGCAGCTTTCATTTCCAGCTTATGGTCAGAAATGCTCAGTGATTTTTTGACAGCATGCTGTGGATTGAAAGAACTGCAGTTTCTCTTCCCGAAGAGTCAAAGACCAAGTTGCCCTTAGGACTTTGTCACCTAGAGGAGAAAAACACGTGTTCTGCCCTTCCTCTCCCCACCTGCAGGGACAGCCCACCAGCATCGAGACCACTCCATACAGCTCTTCCTGTTTTAAAGCATATCCATCCATGGAGGCAGCTAATCTCCAGCCAAATGATGATAGCAGAGGAGCAGAAAGCTCATCCAGATCGACCACAAGACAGGTGCAAGAAATCTTCCAGGCGCAGGAAAGGGGGGCCAAGTGCAGCACTTTTTCTTCCCTCTACTGTTCCCTGCCAGGGCAGGAAGCAGTGTGAGGGCAGGAGAGGTGTGCCAGGGCACCTCTGGGCCCAGGCAGTCGCAGGCGGGCAGGTTTTCGGCAGCCGGCTCTCTGCAGGCAGTAATCCCAGCGGCGGGGCGCGTCCCCGTGCTGAGCCGCAGCCAGATCCGGGGAGTGAAAAGGTGACAGCCAAGCCAACTTCACATACACCCTCAGAGCCTGCAGCTCAGACCCCATGTCAAGATTAGGAAAGTATGCGCACACAGAGAGCACATGAGCTGCTGGAGTACTTTCATTTAACTCTTGCACACACCATGTATTGAAGAAGTTTGGGTTCATGGCCACGTTTCTGGCCGCTTCTCTTCGAAACCAACTCTTCTCAGGCTGCAAGAGCTGCAACAATTCCTTGGGCTGAGCAATGCCTCCTGAAGAAGTTCAGAAGTTGGTGAGATGAGTTTGGAGCTGTGGCTCATGCAGGTTAAAGATTCTGGCTTGTGTCTCGAATACCTTTTCAGAAAGTTAAAGGCAGGCCTCCATCCCAAAATATGTCCCCTAACTCTTGCCCACTCCAGTATTCTGACTTTAAAGGAACAACCTGCTTAAGTAGAATTATATGTGTTTAAAGTGCCTGCAGGATCAGTGCTTGGCTCGATCTAGACTTGACACTTACATATGCTCACACACACACACACACATTCTCCCCAGCATATTCAGAAAACACCTTGAGAGCCATCAGGATAAGACAAGAAAAAAAAAAGATAAAGATGCTAACCCTCACCAAAATTTACATGTGTGTATGTTGGAGGACGATTCGCCAGGGCAGGAAAAATAGACATGCCTGAGGGCTACGGCTGGAAGAACAAGAAAGGTCCCTAATTCTCGAGTTTATCTGGGCAAAGGGGAGTCCCAAAGCCAAACAGGTTTATACACTATCAGCACCACAAACACTGATAATTCTGGGAGTCATGCTTTTAATTTTATCTCTTCTAAAGAATAAGAATTTAGGTACTGTAATGTTAGCAATCCTATAAGGCAAAGAAACACTCCTTCAGCCATGAAACAAACTTGACTCCTTACTTCTCTGTACCGAGCACAAAAGCAGCACATAGAAACACAAGTTTCCCTGGAACAAACCAGTCAAATTCATTCAAATCTTCCCGAAGCACAACAGGGCAGAACCCATTCCTGTTCCCAGAGCTTATTACAGTAACATGACTAAACATGCTCAGCAGTTCAATGTGATAGGATGCATCCATTTGCTGATGCCAGAGGAAGATGCGTGTCTCTCCTACATGGCACTGCTCTTACAGGCTGCTTTTCAAAAGATGTTTTGAAAAGCGACCTGCTGCGTACATTCTTAACAAGTCATAGTATCACCGGCTGTACAAGTGTTTGACCTCTACTTGCTATGCACTGTGGACAAAAATCTGACATCAGCTTATTCCAACCTTAGTAACACCAAACTGCTTCTGCAAAGCCGGCTGGAACAGACTACAACAACGCACCGATAAACGCCCAGACAGACCCCTGGAGTGCTGAAAGTGCGACTAGTTCAGTACATGAGCCCATGTGTTTTAAATTTGGGTTGGTTTAGTCCAAGCAAGTAACCTGATTAAAATGGGAGTCTTCTCTGGAGGTCTAATTTCTAGATATTTCCATTACTCCATAAGTAATGTACAGCTTTTATGCTGTATAAACATAGAGAATGATACAAACATCACTTTTGGGATGATTTAAGAATTCAGTTTAAAACTACAACACAAGTCATAAGAGGCAACAGAATTAAATGACTTTGTGAATGGTAGGAGCCAGCAACTGCACTTCATTTCAGTCTTGGGAAGGTGATGTACTGAGGGAGTGACACCTTTCTATTCCCACTTTCTTCTTCTAATTTCCTAATTTCAGACCCTGACATTTTTCCCTTTAACATACAGACCTAAAGCAAAAAGGAGAGAGAAGGATGTGATTTGACTGATGGTTTAGAACACATATTAAAGCTACAAGCGTATTTGCTTCTAAACCAAACAACCAGAGGCAGACTCCTGAACACATGTATGTACTTGCAACCATACCGCCTAGAAAAGAAATCAATAAATAATTTGTCCCTCACGTGCAAAGCAGGCGTTTATGAGAGCTGCCCAAATGCTGCTTTGCAACCAAAGCTGTCTATTTATAAGGAGACATCTCAGCAGGAGCAGTGCAGGTTCCCAGCATGCCTCTACCTTGGTATCTGGAAAGGCTCCACTATGGGGTAAGAAGATAGTTATAATTAAACATTTATACTGAGGTAGTGCTGTGCAGGTCGGTTCCACAGTGTGTTAGGTGGCTTTTCAAAACTCAGTAATTGAATGCTGATCCCTGCCCCGAAGAGTTTACAGAGTAGGAAATCAAAGCATAACACTTGGCATCTGCATACCAGGAATTAAACAAAGACCACCACCGGTTCATTTCCTGGGTCTATGGACTAGGCAGCTCACATAAACATCCATTACCAGAAATACTGGAAATTTTTATATCAGCAGTCTGGACTTTCCTAATCCACATCCGTGCAGCTCTGTTTGAATTAGTAGCTGAGACAGTAACTACAGCTTGCAATTTGCACACGCTGCTGGCATCTTCTTGTCCAGTGTAGATTATTTTTGGCCCAAATACTTTTTAGCAATCATTTTGAAAAGACAGCAAGCACACAAACGGAAACATTTACTGCAAGTCAGTCGATTCAGGCCGTGCAAGCACAAGAGAGGCTGCCAATGCACGAAGTTGAAAGTCAGGCAACAGCAGATCCTTCTGCCCTGAATCTCCAGGAAAAGCCCAGGGAGGCATCAGGACATCCACAACGTGGTGCTAGCACACGTCAGCTCTGGGGCAGCCCATGGCCACGTGCAAGCCTGTGGCCAATGTGGCACTGCAAAGCCACTAACCCACATCTTCTCCTATGGAGACTGACTTACGCAACGGGGCAAATAAAAACTCTGGCCCCAAACACACAGGGGCCATCTCTGTCCCAAATCCATCCTCGGGGAGAATTTTCTACGTTCCCCTTCTCCTGCAGGGAAGGACAGGCCTGGGAAGGACAAGTCATCCTCCTACTCACCAGACTGAATGCATTCAAGAAAGTAAAAGCACAACCTCTAGGATTTAAAAAAAGGACACAGGAATGGCCACAGTTGCAATGATGTCCAAAACCTGGATGGAAGAATTTAGTCAAAATAGACTATTACACCACAAATTCCATTTGCTGTTTATCAAACAAGCTCCTAAAACAGATGCACTGACTTCATAACTACACCTGTAGGAATTTCAAACACCAAAAAATACAAAGACACTATTAGAGTATTCAGTTTTTTAAAGTTTCCTGGCGTCTTTCATGCTATGAATTCTCGAGAGCTTTCAGCTGTATATACCCCACATAAAATCTTAGTCCAGAGAAGCCTGAAAGAATTTTGCTGTTCATTCAAATGAAGACGTTTTCCACTTTTACCTACTATTTATGTATCTAGTGATTTTTTTTAAATCGAACAGCAAGTGTAACAGGTTGCATGTTCACCTTACCTACTTAATTGTTCTGTGAACACCTTAACTTTAGTTTGTTGGCTTATGAGCATTTAAAATGAGTAACCTTACTATTTATTTCCAACTTTTTTTTTTTTTCTCAAGGGAAAAGAGAAGCATGGAAAATCCTTAGTCACTAGATTTAAAGAGCTTACAAGTTCCAAAAGCTTTGCAAGTAGAGATTGGGAACTGCTTGAAACTGCAGTTACTGAGGCCGCAGAGTTTACAGAATCCACCAGATCCTTCCTGCAGAGTTTATAATCTGCATGGCTTCCTCCCAAGGTAACTGGCACCCACTCTGAGGTATGGATCATTTCCCTCACCCCTAGAAATTCACCCCCTGCTTTGGCTGAACATGGCAGCCCCTACACACTCAGCAAAAGCACACTGCCATTTTGCAAAAAGAAGGAATGGAGAGAGAGGATGGAGAATATTTCTCCCACAAAGTGTAGACAATGCTGATATGAACAAACACTTTTTGAAAAAAAACAGTTTCCAACAATAAAGCAAGCTTACACCAGGGAAACAGGGGCACTGTGATACAGCTCTCTTTACCCTTTTACATCATGGACAGTCAGGCTCTTGACAGTCCAGAGAGTGACAGGAGATCTTACCAGGTAGAAAAGACACCTGTAAAGGCTGGGAAGTTGCTCCAAGACTTCTTCCAGAAGCTGCCAATGACCACAGTCTTGAACCTCAGTTGGAAATATAGTAGGATGTATTTAGCAACACCTGGCTGGGGTATCTGATAAGGTAGAAAAAGAAATGATACCTGCAGTGGTTGGAAGAATAAACTAAAAGAAATAGACTCGACAACTAAATGCAAGACATAAGTTATACCTCTGCGGAGAAGCACTTGTCATTGCACTTGTAGTTCTTCCCCTGGAAAATACAGTCAAACCTCACAAATGGAATCCCTTAGTAATCCAGCTACAGTTCCTCTACAGCTGGCTTCTATGGCACGTGCTTCCACTTCCTGAACCAGTGTCTTGCTTAGAAAGCAAGCCTCCTTCTGCAGCCCTCCTTCCTCCCATCCAAAAGTAAAAGGATGCACACACAGCTATGTGAGCTGTTCTGCAACTTATCCATCTGAAGACCAATTCAAGACACCTTAATGATTTTGGGGAGAAGGAGGGGATGAAGCAGGTGAGCACATGCACAAGACACCACAGACATCCTGCGTGTTTCCTCAATACACTGGCAACTGCATCAACGTCAGAAAAATATGTACACTTGAATGAGGAACAGCACACAGGTATTCATGACCTAGCGGTTTCTCATGTTCTCAAAGAGCAATGAGATTTGATGAATGTAATTTAATGAAGAAGATATAGTTCGTGTAACAAAAACAGGAACTTAAACTAGGCTCCTTCCCCTACCCAAAACTGTGAGTGGTCCAAATTAACAAGGAAGTAGTGCCACATATTGGTGCAAAATCCAAAGCAGTTCTCCCTTGTCCAAGCCCTAATGTTACCAGTGTGGAGGAGTCCAGCCTGAGCACAGCAGTGGAATTTATTGCTGTGATGCAAGAGCTCTGAACAAAGCACTCCCAGGTACCGATACACCTGAACACTGACATCACCTGCTGTATGAAACAGGACTAACAAGGGCTCCAGCTAAAGCCAGCTAAGCACACACAATAAAAGCAAAGGCCAGCTACACTTCAACATGAACATTTTGTTCCTCTCATCTTCAGACAGGAAGCACATACCTAAATCAACTAAAAAAAGTTTGTCAAGGGTTGATCATCCTCCATTTTCAAAGGACAGATGATGCAAACCCCATTCCTAAAACACCTACGGGTACATTTGTGCTGTTTCAAGAAAGCACATGCTAACACCTGTTAAAGTTTCTACCAGGAGATGCCAAGGGGAGAAGTTCTACGTGTACGAGAGGCTGGCAATTCCACTATTAATCTCAAAATATCTTTCTCTTTCAGAACCAAATTAACAAGTCACTTGGTAGATCAGCACAAAAAATTCCCAAGATACTTAACACATTTTTTATCCAGTGACTTGAAAGTCTAAATTCCATTTTTCAAAGCTGACAGAAATTACACTGGGAAGTCACTTGGCCATTGTATGCAAGCACCTTTCCCACACTTTTTCAGAGCCCTACACAAATAACATCCCTTGTGCAAATGGATCTTCAAAGAAATTTCAGACAGGAGGATGTGGCGATGTCTTCTTCAAAATCTTCAAAAGGAAAAGGATCTCTCAAAATCCTGAGATTATATAAGTAAATAAGAAAAAACAAAACCCATTTTTACTCAGGAAGGTTAGATGCAGGAAAACGAATTAGAAAGTTGCATTCCACATGCTTCTCCAGGAAGACTGCAAAGGAGACAGGGGAGGTCATCAAGGCCTGAAAGGCCTCCCTCTCTAATGGTCCTAGGAATACCTGTTTTAGCTCAGAAGCCTAACAATGCCCTGGGGGATTTTGACAGTTTTTCTTTTCCCTTGCTGTAACACCTCTGTGGATGGCTGGGATTCTGCAGATGAATCCTGCTGTTGAAACAGCTGCCTCTCTCTACATCTTTAAAGAGGTATTCAGATTCCCTTAGCCTTACTTAGTTGAATCACTCTGAATAAACAGTCACCACCCATCAACTATGTATTTTTGTAAAGCACCTAGTCAAAGGCAACTGCCTTTATTGATTGCTAGGCTGGCCAACCTGAAGGCTGAAATGTTGTTATTAGGGAAAAAAAAAAAAAAAAGCAAAAAAAAAAGCAGGCAGGATACACTTGAAGGCCTGTGCTGTTTCTAAAGGAAGCACAGATCCAGGCGTTGCTCAGTGACATCAGGACGATTCCTCTCTGACTGCAGGAGGCTGCACTAACAGGTTTCATACCAGCACAGCCACAAGCCAAGTATCCCACTGACTCTTCTCCCTTTTGTCCCAGCCCTCTTCCTCGTTCTGACCCTTTTCCACCGCAACATGAGCGAGCCACCCAACAGGAGCCCAGAGCATATGCCCCAGCTGGCAATTATTTCTACTTTCAACATTTCATAATAAAGGATTAGCACAAGCTCTAAATAAGTTCTGTCACTCTGCTCCAAGTAAAATGCTGAAGGAAGGAGGGTGAGATGCTGCAGTACTGCTGTCTCAGAAGTTTGTACTCTTTTAAAGACACTGGCCCTCAAATGTTGCTATTCAAAACAGAAGTGGTATAGGGTGAGGTGGAGGGAACACCTTCAGGTGGGAAAAACATCACTGGCAGACATCAAAGATAAGCCATCATCAGATTTCTTGCACCAAAGAAGAACAAAGAGTCAATGCTCCTGAAATTCCTGTTCAGAAGTACCCCAGAACAGAGCCAGCATTTCCCACCTCAGCCAACCTCACCTATGTTCATTTGTAATCAAACACTGATAACCAAACCTGGCCTGGCAAAGCTCTGTAAGTTTCAAGCCCGTCCTGGATCTACACAAATACCTTAACTTTTCAGTGTATCACCAGAGAGCGACATTCTCAAAAATACCCAAGTCCTGCCTTTGAAATCACTGCCTGTAAAAATTTTCTAAAGGTGCGTGGGGGAGAGGGGGAAGCCACAGCTCCCACAGGTGCCGGTTTATGTAGGATATTAAAAGGAAAGCAACAAACAAGCAAACAAAATAAAACAATGTACACAGAGGAAGGAGATTCCTCGTATGCCTCTCCAATGAAAATCTGCTTTAACTGCTGAACTACAACTAGTCAAGTCAAATCTCCCACCCTAAAGCAAGAAAAAAACTGTTGCACTATCTCAGAAGGCAATTCCTTCTCACCCTCAAAGTTTAAATCTGCTCTTTAAGAGACTTCCCAGCAAAGCTGCAGGGTACCTGAGCACTCCATCCATGATAAAGCTGTTCTCAAAAGAACACGAAGCAGTTTCTGGCCCTTTTCCAAGCCGTAGAACGCTGTTGAAAAGGCATATTTTAAAGCTGTAACCCTATGACTGTCCATCTTGCTTGAATTCAAAAAGGAGGCAGAAGACAGAGGGCAACAAGTATTCTCACTGCGTTCAGCAGCCTGAACAAAAAGCAGCACTACCATCCTCCTCTACAGGCAATTATCTCCCAAGAAAGAAGCTACCACATCAACACGGCAGCCGTCACAAACTGGTCTAGTAACACAGTCCAACAACACACTCATTTCAAAACAACCTTTATCGTGCTGAAAGAGGAAGACATGATTTCACATGTTTTAAGAGTGTACACCTAAAACAGAGATTTCCAAACTTAGGCATCATTCATCAGAAAGTTAAAAGGGGCTTTTTCCACACATGCATAGATTTCAGACTAACAGGATTTACTTGTTTTCTGCCTGGTCCCGGGGAACTTCTGCAGCTTCTTTTTTCCCAAGACTGTCCCTACAGGCTGCTATCCAACATACATCAGATGCTCCTGGAGCAACAGATAACTCTGGAAGGACATTTGCAAAGGACACAAATCGAGGGCCGATGTTACTAAAATTTAGGCATACTGGGGGAGGGTAGAATTACTCCTGTATGCACAGAGAGTTTGAACATTTGACACAGTCCCCTAGAAAGCCTTACTTATGCATCTAAGTATTTTTTTTGGATGTCTCACTAGCAAAAGGTGTCTTTTAAGTCAATTAAAAAATTATTGCAACTTAAAAAGTGAATCCTTTTCAAAAACACTCAGGTTAATTTTAGCATCCTTCTGTTTAGCTGCTTAGCAACACTTATCCTATGACCTTCTAAGCACCACCTACTTTTACAAGGGATAATGAATATAACCAAGGGGATTTATCTATATGTTTTTAATCTATACAGTGTAAGTGCATCACCAATTTTTATTTAAATGAGAAATCCAATCCAACTGAGAGCAATTAAAACTATTTCCTTTTAAGAAGAAAGTTTCACAGACTGAAGTCAAGCTACTGTTAGGACTGTAGTGTAACTTCAACATAGGCAAAGTGATATGCTTAAGGAGTGAGGAAAGCACTACACAGGTCAATGCTCCTACACTTTGGGAAACACTGCACTTATCTTGGGTACCAAAAGAGATCACACATACTGCTGACAGGTAAAGAAGAGATTCAGTTTTCCCAGTTTTGAAACCTGAAGTTACTTCCCAATCCTCAATCAAATCCTCAATCCTCAAAAAGAAAAGCCATTTCATCAGAGGGTCACTGCATAGTGTAAAGAGTTAAGAGTGGGATCACAACCTGGGTGAGTTAAGTCAGAATAAGCTGCTTCATTACACTGAAATCTGCAAGTGAAGCTTCAAACACCCAGATCCAGGTGGGAAAAAAAACCCAGAAAAACAACCAAAACCCCAGAAAAACAGTCAACACCCCACTATATAAGTCAAATATATAAAAATATTCTTTAGCATTGTTAGTTCTCAAAAGAAATATGTAAGAGTGGCTACATAAATAGTCACTTCTGATGGGCAAACAACAATTTGACAACTAGAAGCTGTCTGTGAAATGAAAGCAGAGTAAAAGTTTACTCGATTGCACTTAAAGGATGATGTTTTTCCAACTCCATGACATGAATTCAGTTCCAAATACGGATGCCAGGAGGAGAAAGGTGAGGGAGCAAAAGAGGCCACACTCGGCTGGGAACAGCTGCCCTGCAGCATGAGAGGCTGGATGTGTCCCTGCCGGCAGGTGAGGGAGAGCCCTGGTACTCTGATTGATTGGATGATGGATTCATGCTGTTTCTGGGTTTCTAACAAACAAAAGGGCCTATTCTTTCCTGGATGTACCCAACTCCGGTTAAGGCTAATCGGCATTATGCAGGCACACCAAGAAAAGACTATATACCCTTAAGTCTTCAAAGAGAAAATTAAAACCTAAAACAAATATGGCTGGCCTGACCCTGAGTCACTGCATCCCTTTCACGCACGCTGACCCTGTGGAAAACAGGAACTGCGGTAACAAAACTCAGTGCTTGTGTCAAAACGACCGACCTCAACGAAAAAACTTCAGCCATCATAACAGCTGTCTACTGTGCACTGTAGGGGTGACAACACGGCGTTATTTAGGAACTGCTCCTGTCGGTGATAAGCAATTTCTTTTCCAAGGCATGGGGCTGCATGTTGGAATGGTAGGAAACATCCATTGCATTCGCTGTCTCTCCTAGACCACTGCTCCCAAATCACACTGAACTAGATGTTTACTTTCTCGAGTAAGTAAATACACTTGATCTTATCTCCAAGAGAAAACAGGCAAAAGAGGGAGTTGGGACTAAAACTGAATGGTTGGTATCCCCCCCCCGCCTTGCCTCCAGCGATCAGCTCCGTGGCTCCCGGGCAGGATGCTGGCTCCTGGGCGAGCAGGACCAGAGCATCAGCTGCGGGCCGGCCGGGGCGGCGCGGCCGTGGGAGGGCGGCGGGGCACGGAGGCGCCCGGGCCTCCGCGGGGTGCGCAGCCGAGCACAGCGGCCCGGGCAGGGAAATGTGCTGAGCCAGGAGAAGCGCTCTCCTCCTCCTGCGCAACCCCGCGAGGATGCCGAGCAGGCGAAGATATCGCGGCCGAGAGGTGAAACGAGGAAAATTATTTAAAAACTTTAAAAAAAAAAAAAAAGGGAAAAAAAAAAAAAAAAAAACAAAAGGAGCGGTCGGGGG
>VZTB01010731.1:205878-320546 GCA_013397245.1 Thryothorus ludovicianus
CGGTGGCGGTGCCGCGCCGCCGGCTTTAAGGAATTCACCGGGGCTCTCCGCTGCCATGTGAATGTCCGTGCATCCTCCGCCTCCCAGCCCGGTGCCTCACCAGGTACAGCGGCCGCCGGCAGCAGCCCGCTGCTCCGCGGGCGGCAGTCGGCTTCTGGTTGTGTCTGTTTCCTCAGGAACTTCTCGTCCTTGCGTGATTTGGGTCCCCGCAGGGGTCAGTCATCCATCCAGACCTAAAGGACACGTTAAATTTAACAGGACCGTGAACATCACGGTCCTGTTAAACAGGAACAGGAGGTGCAAATGCTGTGTCTAATCAAAGGCGGGATGCGGCCGCTTGCACGTACAGGTAGTTACACTGCACTGCATGCGCCATCCTTCCCTGTGGAAGTTCATAGGCGTGGGAGAATCAACAAGTGATGGAGAGGTGTTCACAGTGGTGGGGATTTCACTGTAAAGCCAGTACCCGTTTAGAATTGTGTGACAAATAATAACAGTACATAAAAACAAAATACCTGGCAATACTCCATCCTGAAAGCTCGATGGGAGTAAAAGAAAAGTAAACCAACACTGCTTCCGAGGAGTGCCTAATGAGTATAGGAGGAACCAGTTTACCTTTGAGGAAATGGTTATTTACACTATATCTAGACCTGCTAAAACTGGGCCTTTTAAAGCTGTTACTGGTGAGGTGGAACCTGGAGTCTCTGCCTGTTTTTTAAAGAAATCAAGTCATGGCCTCTAGGCAAAAGGCTTGTGCCAGCTTCCATGGTATCCTATCTCCTGATTGAAAAGGAATTCACGTGGAAAAGAAGGCTAAATTCCAGGTTATGTGGCAGTAAGCCCTCAACTGACTCTTTTCACAGTCTTGAGTGCAAGATGTCATGATTAACTTCATTTGCACCATTTTTTCAAATACTGGATAAAGGCATACAAGTCAGGAATACACAGGTCCTGTCTCAAAGACATGGGCTGTGATTCATATCATGAATAAACCTCTTCCCTTCTGGACTCCCGAGTAAAACACCTGCAGGTCTGGTGAACTGGAACTTGGAAGTGTCACAACTGCAAAACCGAAAGGCAGCACACGTGTACTCAGAACACGAAACTGCAGCTTTAACCTGTGTATGTTTGTTGTGGTGGTTTCTGCAGGCTGAACTTTTGTCACCTGTGCAGTTCTACCAAGCAGAACTGTGCAGTACTGCCCAAGCAGAGTTGCTGACTGACAGAGGAGCAATATCAGTTATTAGTATTAGCACAAATACCACAGTATTAGCAACAAACATGAGAAAGCACATTCTTGTTGTTCTAAGATTCTCATTTTACCAAAAAACAGTAAAGGGAATCCACTAAGAATAAACTGATAGCAAAGTGTCTTTAACCTTTTCATCTCTGTCCCCATTTTACCTGCCAACCTGCAGTGGCAGAACTGCTGGTAAGTTCAGCAGCTTTACAGCCAGCTGGCATCTTCAGTATCTCTTGCAGTCAGGCATCCAATTAATCAAAAACCTGAGCAGTTTATCCATCTCAGGCTCAGCCCCTGAAACATTCTATTGACATTGGAAGACTGCTGTGATTTAAGCCTTCATGGCACACATGCACAAATTCATGGAGCCTGGGCCTGGTTTGCACAGCCATTTATTTACACAAACGGCTGTAATTGAAACTGGTGAAAATTCCTGTATGGGTAATCATATTTGGAGGCTAGCAATGCATGTCTCATTGACCTCTGCCTAATATTTCTAGAATAGTCTTGGAGGCATTTTGGAAGATACCCATCCTCAATATATTTTTTTAACCTTGGAAGTGCTTAAGAGCCCTTTGATGTGGGAAGTTTAGCAAGCAGATAGATGGAACAAGTGTTTCTCAAGTCAGCATCTGAAATCTGCTCTAGAAAGGTTGATATGTAAAACTCAAATTGGAAAAAAAAGCATGATTTTAGCTTTTGGAGAAAATATGTAGACAATTTTTTATAGCATCCCTGTTCTTTCAGAAAGATGGAATGAAGGATGAACCAGTACATACCGTGTTACATTAATGCTAAAAATTTAAAAAAAAACCCAATGATAAAAAAAGTCATGTAATAGCTTAAAAACCCCATTAACTACTAGGGTTTATAAAATAGTAAAAAGTGATACGTCTCTTAACAGTTAAGGAATTAATTACAATTCTGGGCTATTGGTGGGCAAGAGAAATTAATTCAGTATTTCAGCCTTCTGTCACTTGAACTTTTGCATCAGAGAGGTAGAAAACCACTATAGTCTAGTACTGAATGTGAAGTTTTGAGCAAATGGTTCCTTTTTTTATTACTTATTACAGTGAAAGAGAGGTTAGAGGTAATTTCTGTCTAATAAACCCCACTTTAACAAGTGACTCTCCCAAAATGTCACTACATGTCTTATATGATAGAGCTGTCCTCTTCACTCTGCACTTTTTACCATTTGCATTACTGTGGTTTATCCCATCTCTGACCACTCTATGAGAAGATAAGTAATAAGTCTTTTTTTTCTTCTAGGACTATTCATATTTTCTATACTTCCTGGATTTTGGGACATGAATACCCACAGTGATCATAAACACACTAAGAGGCTTTCTCTGTCTTCTGTGTAACCCTCACAGACCTCTCTGATCCTTCACAGTGATGCTAAATACAATGAACAGTAGTGGAAATAAAAACAATAGTTTCGTGAAGGTGTTTAGTTTGTTACCAGATTCATTGACACCACTGGGTGACACAGCAATGTTGGTGACAAAAGCCACCTGCGGTGGTCCCAAGGAAAGGCCAACTCGGTCCCCCCCACAATTCAAATACCACAGATGCTGATTAAAGATTTTCAGGGAGAGAAGAAAAACAGGATGTATCATTTATATGAAGGCCACAACTTGAAGATGTCTTAAAGCACAGACTAAAGCTAACATTAGCATTAAGAGAGAAGTTAAAGGTTAGCTAGAAAAATCTTTCCTCCCCATCTTATAACACATTATCAACATTCTCTGGTTTAGATCACGGTATTTAGAAGTTACTGTAATTTCTTGCAAATTTGCACATCCCTTTCAGCCAAAGCAGCATGGAGCAAGGCGGTTCTCTGACTAACCAGGAGTATTTTATGTGATAAGAGGCAGGACTGGGCCCTGACTTTACAACACCTCTCGACTGCTGGGTGAGGGCAGCTGCCAAGCCCCAGCTCCCTCACCCTGACGTGTGGCTGTCCAGCCACAGAGGACATCAGAGGCACCTGAGGTCCCATGCCCTGCCTGAGCCTGTGCTGCTCAGCACCCAGAGTCCTCTTGCTGCCATCCTTTTCCTGATGTCCCCACTCATGCCAAGAGGGAGAACTCGGCTGAACTACTAACACAGGGAAAAGCCAGCTTGGAGGATCAGAGAGCACAGCCCTGAGGGCTTTGAGAAATAAGTCTTTATAAAAACTAAGACCAAAAGAAATGCTTGAATTTCCTTTATGTTTCAACCAGTTATTTCTTTAAATGAACAAACATGCCGTTGCTGAGTCTTCTCATGGGTTGAGTTTTTTTTGTAGAGAGGGTTTTTTTCTCCAACTGAGACATAGATTTCTTGTGTCAAAAACCCCTTAAGAACTGGTGCAGAACTGACAAATGTGACCACCATAGAGGCAGGATAATTATACAAAATAAAATGAGGAAAGTTCAATTAAATATATTTCCTATAAATTACTTGAAAAATTTAATGAGTTTATGCACTGAAAAAACAAACAGAAGAGCTGCAAACTCTCTCAGAGCATTTTTCTGAAGACACAGCCTCCTACAGCATTCATTTTCCCCATGCAGGAAAATGTGATGCACCACCATGCTCAGCTACCCTGGCCTCTGGAAACTGGGCTGTTGGGGAACAAGGGAACAGTGGAACTTGCTCCTGCAACAACCCTACTCACTATATCCAAGGGCAGCTTTGGATGAGCTAGGCCAAAGCTTTAGTCCAAGCTTACCTTAGCATTGGCCTTTACAGAGTGAAGGAAAAGCAGATGTATCCCAGCATGCTTAAGCACTTTCCCTCAGGCTGGTAGTGTCAAGGCTGGAATTAAAACCAGTATTTCCCCCAAAACCCCAGTGTCATTCTCCAGGCATGAAGCTATCCGTTCTGCGGGGTGACTCTTCTCAGCAGACAGCATGTTAGTGAGAACAAACAGCAGAAGTAAAAGATCAAGTGTAAGTGTTCATTCCCTGTTTGCTCTGAGACATTTCAACAGCTCAAAACAGTCCTTGAGCTGACTCACCTAGCCAGCCAAGACTACTACTCTTGGCTAAGGATTCATATGGAAATATGAAGATAGTGTTTCTGAAACCCACACCACTCTTTTTCCCCCCATAGATCACAGCCTGTAGGGCATATTGCAGGACTGCTTGAAATTTCTGGCTGCAATAGTTGCTGGTCCCATCTCCTTCTCTCTTTTCACTGTGGGAGTCCCCAGCAGATGGATGCAATGCAGAGCAGTCCTGCTGCTGGGACTGGACCAGCTTGATGAACTAGTCCCTTTCCCCCAGCTCTAATTTTCAGGATGTAAAAAGTAGCATAAACTATTCACCTAAACTATTGAAACAATAACCAGTCTTTCTAAGCCCTTTCAGGACTTCAACCTAAACATATTCTTTCAGGATATACAGTCGTAACTACAGAGAATGGCTAAGAGGATAATCAACTGACATATCTTTCAGCTTTAGAACCAAAACAAACAACAGAGGCACTGTTATTACAGTTTTAGTAACAAAAATTCTTTCAAGAGGAGTATTAAAAATGGTATATTTTAAATGAATAAAACTAAGTAAGATTCCCTCCTGCATATTTAATTATTTAGCAAATTTTGGAGTAGCACAGCCTACTTCTTCCTCAATAGACAAAAACATAGCATGAAAAAACTAGTGGGCAGATGTTTGACATTTACATTCTCAAGCAGTTCTGTGATCACTAATGTAGAGCCTTAGAACAGGTTGTATAATCCTTGTGCAAGTGTGTCTGCGTAGAGACGGAGTGGGTAAAAGAACAATAAGCAAAACCACCCACTGCAATACTTTCACTTGTTTTAAAACTCTGCATTGTTGCCCAGAAACTTTTGTTGCCTGGCAATGCAAAAAAACACAGGTGTGCAAAAAGAAATCAGTGTTTAATGCCCAGCTTGTGGTTTGGTGCTGACATGTTTTGTTCTTACTGACCACCCGGCCTCTCACACCTGATTGATTGTTAACTTAAATGTGATTATTTTCCCTCCTGAAGGCAAGTAGTAAGCCAGCTGTGTCTTTCCTTATGTCTCATTTGCTAGGGAGAGTGGATTCTGAAACCTCTCACAATGAAAATAAATGCTTATGTTAAGAGTGGCTTCATGTTCAGTCGTTCAAAGGGCTGCAGTAGCACCAAAGGAGAGTGGCAGCTAAAGGAAGGTAGCAACATGCAGTTGAAGCATCACTTATTATCTTTTGGTTTCATAGACTAGAGATGGAAAACACCTGCAGTCCATTCTCTGAGGCTGCCACAGTATTTCTCTGCGCAGTACACTTTTCAGTACTGTCTCAGTTTAGCTTTATGCATCCTCAGTTATGGAGGATTCAACAGTTTCTGTTGGGAGCTTGGGCTGTGGCCTTGATGATTTTGCTGATAGGATGCTTCTCTTGATTTTTCTAGCCTGCATTTTCTTAACTTCAGGCCGCAGCTAATAATAGCTTACAGAGTGCAAATAGAAAAGGGGATGGGGAAAAAGAAACCCCCCCCATCCCAGGGAGAAGATGGTAGGCAGTGCTTTGAGATGCACCCACAAAGCAGCAGAGAGGGACAGCAAGCAGCAGAGAAGTGAAGAAATAGGAAGTGAGGCAGCAGTCATGAAGAAAGTAAGCAAGGAAGCAGCTACCCTGCTGGGAAGGAAAAAGCAGGATAACTTTCAAGGGCAGAGATTAATGTAATTTGGGGGACACTGCAGTAACAGGATTTGGGGAAGAGAAGAGCTGAGTCACCAGGAAAAAATGGTCAATGGATGTAGTAGGCAAAGAATCAAGGAGGAGGCAGAACAAAATGGTGGGGCTCAGGTAAATGAGCATGAAAAGAGTCATTATGCTTTTGTATCTATTAAATTGTGCTTTGTGCCCCCTTAAATCAGAAGCAAAATTGCACTGGATCGGGTCTCTGCCATACAGTTCTGCAGGCATATTTACGCTGGCCAGATGTGCAAAGGGATGTGCTTTGCAACTGAGGTTAAAACCGAGCTGCGCTCCCAAAAGCGGTGAATGTTCAGAGTTACACAGTCAGAACCATACTTTCACCAGCACAGCTTGTGTCATTCAGACAATGATAAGATAAGCCACGCTGGCAAAAGCAGAGTTTTGCTGTTGTAAATTGGACTGGGGGTAGTTTTACCTCTGCTGCAGCGTATAGGGCTTTAGCTACACCAGGAGAGCTCTTTGCTTGTCAAAACAGCCATGCTCTATTAGCAGGTTGTCCATAATGGACACATGATTAAGAGAGGTAAAAGGAATTCTTCTACTGACATGACTTTCACAACCACAGCAAAAACTAGCACAAGGTTTTTCCTGGCAGAAGACCAGAGGGGTGTAAAACACAGAAATATTTTCGATACCTTCTGAAGCTTTCATACAGGGAAGTGTTTGCTTCTACAAAAAGAAATCTCAGTAATTGCAAAGTGTCTGAATTTAGGGCAATGTGGATAAGAGCATTTAAGTCCTTTTACCTTTATTTATCATTCAATATTTGCTTGTTTTTAAATAAAGGATTCTTGACAAGAAAGGATTCTTAATACATTTTTCTGCATTCCTGTCTTCAACCTGAATACCAGGTAATATGCTCCACAATCTTCTTTCCTTCTGTGCAATACAAAGATGGTAAAACTTCTCTTAATGAGCATATAGGGAGGAAAGATTTGGTAGATAGATATAGATAAATAAACTTCCTTTTTGTTGTTGTTGTTATTGTTTTCAATTACTTTGGTGGTCAGGGGGGACTGTACTCTAGCTGAAATGAAACTTGAAAAGGAAAAAAACCCTAAACCACTATTATCAAAATGACTGCAAGAGAGCTGTTCCCTGAAATGATTCACTGTATGGAAATCTCAACTCTTGAAACAAATGATTTCTAAGAACTAGGCACAGACATCAGCCTCTTCTTCCAAAGAAATCCAAGTAACTAGAGAGGGCAGAAGACATTTAAACTCCCAGTCTTCAGTTTGCAATCAATGTCTACCAGCAAAGGATTAAATCTCTTGAGATTAATGTCTATGAAAATATCCTGAAATCCTAACAGTCATGCAAAATTTTTCTCGCAACCTTTTGTGAAGTGGTAATAGAATGTTGTGGCTCTCTAAACTCAGCAGAGAAATAATCTTCTGAGTTATAAATTTTGATTAAATGGCCAATGCAAATAAGATTTTCTCTAATAATTTCCTGAACAATCTTATGTACTTATTTCACATACACCTTCTGAGCTTATTTCATTATGCTGTTTTCCTCTATGTCCTCTCCCTTGTAGAAGTGGCTGAAGGTAATGCGTAAAGTGCAAATGAGCAGCCTGAATAATTAAACAAAATTATTTTAAAAAATATTAAATGCAAAGAAATATCAACAAAAAAGACCCCTACAAAAGCCTGAAAAACTCCAAACAAAAAAAATCCCAAAACTCACAAAAACAAACGAGTAAACAAAAAACCCTCAAAGAACCAAGTCCTGAAGGTAGAGCCTAATCTCACTAGAATAAGAGTTATATGGCAGACAATCCAAGAGGAGGCTGAGGAGAACACTGCTAAGGTGTCCAGTGGCACAGTGGATTGGAGCACTGTATTCTTACCTCTTGAGATTTAGATGAAAAGCCTGATTTAAAAAACACATAAAAATGAATGTGATCAATTCATCCTAGAGCTTCCAGAGCAGTGGTCCTCATGTAAAAATAAGGACCTTCCTTCTGCTAAAGGATGCTAATTCCCTCCACTATTGCTTATCCCCCTACACACACATACACACATGCTAAATAAGGCTAGAAAGCTGCATGAGAGTTCTGGCTGAAAAGTAAGACTGCTTTTGTTTCCTGTTTGTTTTTATCTGGTATTTATAGGGTTTTGCTATGGGTATATGCAATAAAGAACTGCATAGTGACTTGATACTCAGAACTGTGGTTTCTGCTGTAAATGGGAGTCATTTGCCTCAGAAGAACTAGTCTGTTGTTCTCTAGTCACAGGCTTAATCAGCAAACTCCAGCCTGATGTTTCTCTGTTGATCCCTGGTCCACCAGCCAATGGGCAGAATTCACCACAGTCCCTACATTTTTTTGGGGATAATCTCATAGACAGATCCACAGATGATGTTCCTACTCTAGACTCCAGGTTACTGACACCGCAAAAGAGAGGAAATATTCCCTGTGCTAGCTTGAATGTGGTGATTCAGAAGAGCTGGTATCATTAGTCCTGTCCTATGATGAACCCCACATTACCCAACCACACTGGAAAAGAATGAACAGAGTCAGATTTCCTATCTGGGAACTGACAGCTGTTGAAAAACTTGGTACTTGGATAAAATAGAAACATGCAAGTAGGAACAACATGGATGTTGCATGTAAATAGGAACAACAGCAAAATCTTGTGGCAGTAAATTGAGGTTAAATTGGCATAAAAGTGGTGAGTTTTGGAGAGCTAAGACAACAGTGGAATGAAGAGAAAGTAAAATGGGAGTGGTGTATCATAGTTCAGTATACAAAAGTTTGGTAGCATGGAAATGAATACAGACAGTTCCTGGCATGATTTTGGGCTAGTGCTGACTGCAGAGGGCTGCTGTACAGCTGGGATACTCGTGTGAAAATGTTAGCAGCATATGTAATAAAAACCACTGAACTGGAATTATACAGAAATAAGTTATTATTGAAACACAGCTGTACTTTGAACAAAGTGTTGAGGAATTTATAAGACAATGATTTGCCAAAGGGAACAGCATAAACTTATCTCAGCCAGAGAGCCACAACCAGTTCCTGTGGCTGCTCCCCACCACCGAGCACAAACCCCACTTCCCTCCAGCAATGAAATGGGGACCAAAAGCTTTAATTGCATGGTGTGCTCCACATCAATTCCTATAAACTGATGTCCTCTCTTCATATGAACTAAAAACACATGTCAAGTGTCTCACAACTTTTCCATCCTCTTTATCATTGCTATCACTCTTATCATATGAAAGTCGATCACAAGTGAATTGTAATTATTCAGCTAGAAGCTAAGTGGTGAGAACATCAAAGCACAAGTATGTTTATAGGGTTAATGCATGATCATTTTAGCATCCCAAAGGCTTTGGAATGCTACACCATCCAATTATCCCAGGGCTATGTGAGAAGAGGGAACTTCGTGTAATTAGGAGGGCCTAAACTAAGCTTTCAGGATCAGTAAAATACATCATGTCACGTTTCCCACTGCCAGCTGTTTCTCCCCAAATTTTACAGAACATAGTATTATATTTTTTGGAATTTAAAAGGTGAAACAAACATGTAAAACCAGACTGTAAGATTAGTAATTACAACTTAGTTTTTAAAAGGAAAAATCACTACATTTGTCAAACATCATAAATATGCATATCAGATCTGACACTTCTGAATGAGCATGAGATCCATGAAATCATATGCTCTGTTTCTGTTAGGAACCAATAGTTCACCCATATCCAATAAATTTTTTGAAAAGTTTTTTTTTTTTCCCTAATTAGGGTGCCCCTAGTCAGATATTTGATTCTGTGTTTTCTAGGCACCTTCATAGTCTGATTTTCAGAGATGTTGAGTGCATTCATTGCTTCTATGGCTGCTGAGCAACCCTGAAACTTAAGCATGTGAGTGCGAATTAGATGCCAAACTACAATCATCCTATTTTAAAAATTAATTGCATGATGAATATAACCAGTTCTGTGATGTCTGGTGAAAATAGGATGAAAATGAATGGAAATATTTTCCTGCATCTTGGGATTAGTTTAAAAGTGAAACTTGGTGAGAAATACTCATTTAGAAACCTCTACAGTTTGTAAAATATGCTCCAGCATGTTGAAGCACTTGGAAAACTATTACTAAGAAAACAAGTTAGAATCTTCCCAATGAATTCTAAACAGTTGGGAAAACTGATGGAGACCACTATGATTAAAGGGAGATAGGAAGATTGCTGTGAACACAAAAGAAATGGTTTTCAGGAATAGAAATAATATAATGAAGAAATACATTGAACTTTAAAGAAGAGTGACAAAAGTAAAGAGATGTTTATATAGATAATTTGAAAAATTAAATGTTTAGTAAGGTTTTCTTTGATTATCAAATACCAATAATTATTTGTACACAGAATGACAAAATGAGCTCCTGAAGACGTAGGCACGAAAAATTAGAGGATGGAGTCAGCTATCTAAGAACAGAATAGTTTCCTGGTACAGTGGGAAGGGGTTAATGTGCAGATAACAGCAAAGAGAGCTGTTAACAATATTGTGTAACAGACATCCCCTGGTAAATGTGACCTGCAAACACCTTTAAACAATCCAGTAATACTAGAAGTTCACCAAATGCTTCTGAATATCACAAGGCTCCATGAGTTGTTGAGAGTTGAATAGCCGTGCGCTTTGTGACTTTGCAGGATCCTGGTGATCTGCTCGAAGCGATGATGCTGCTGCATGCTCTCTGCTGTCCGTGTCTCATCCACAAACCCTTCCTGCAGACCTCACAGCACCTCCACTTAGAAAGATAAATGTTGACTTATTATGATGCTTTCCATTCTTTGGGGCCTGCTTTTCATTTCTGCATTTTATTTATCATTTGGCATTACCATTTACTCTCCAAAGCAAAATTCCCGATCCCATCACACAGATGCACTGGTCCATTGTGGGAAAATACAGAATATAATGTCACCCACACAATGCTTTCTGGGGCATTCTTTGGAAAATGTGTGTCTGACCCAGGCAGGACCTGGAGGTAAAACGGTGTAAGGATGAAAAGGCTCAGCTTCCCATTAGTAAAACATACAACACGTGCAACTGCACACAGACTGCCACTTTGGTGGAAAATTATATTTTAGGGGATGAGTTGGAGTAGAGTGCAGGTGCAATGTAATTACTTTCCTTCCCTATCCAGAGCCCTAAATCTGCATGTGCATTTCAATTGCTTTAAAAACAAAACTGAAAATATCCATTAATAAATTCAAATATCAGATTAAGGAGCAGTGCCACTGGTATCAAAGTTATTTACATGATTCAGTGCAATGAATTACTATTATTTTTTAATTGGGAGGATTTTAATTCCAAGTTACTTTGTGTTTCTCATAAAAAAATCCCTCAGTGTCTTGTTGGGCATATTCAACTGCAAGAAAATAAGGCAATGTAACTAACAGGTCTAAGTGCTTTTAAAAGTGTTGCTGAATTGGCCAATGTTTGTTACATCCTACAAGACTAATTTCTGAGGCCTGCTCTGAGAAAGCATAAAGTTACAGAAATAACTGTAACGAATTCCAAAACTGTGTAATTCACCTACTATCGGTTTTCTGTACAATATTAAGACATATAGTAACACTTAATAATAAAATAATAACACTTAAATTACTGGAAACCATCCTGATTTCAGAGAACAAATGAAGAGATGTTCTTTACAACATTTATTACCTCCTTGTAAGTATAGACTGTCTTGAGGTTACTAACTGGTTAAAAGAGAAATAGGGGGTTTTTTCCTTTATTTCAAATATTTCTGCCAGGATCTTGACAAGATCTGAAGCAGACCACACTAATGATATCATGCTGCAGAAGTATTTTTCTATCTAAGATGCTATTCTACCATAGCCAAGCTTTAGAGTAGAAGATGCTAACCTTGAATAAACTCTTGCTGCTTTGTGTGTACTAATAAGGTGTTGGAGAATTCTCCATGCAGTGGTACTTGTATGTAATACTTCTGCAACACCTCTGGCTGTCTAATTTCATCCCATATTCTTTACCAAGAATCTTAACTCACTTTATAATAAAGCAGACAGTTTTGGGAGCACCACTGCACAGCTGAAGGAACTGAGGCAGTGAGAGGGCAGATAATCAGCAAGATGTAGAAATGCCAGGAACAGGAGCCCCCTCTCCTAGCTCTGGGCCTGCTTGTATCAAAAGTGTGCAATTCAGCGCATGAAATAGAGTAGGCTCCAATTAAACAAGGTAGAGAAGTGTGAGCTGTATAACCATGCTTAAAGAAAAATGTTTAGAAATTGCAGAAATCACATCACTGACTGGTACACTTCTACTTTTATAGCTTCTGCATGCAAACCAGCCTGTGGCTGGACCTCTGCTCTACGCACACCAGTAGTGAA
The DNA here is from genome assembly GCA_013397245.1 of Thryothorus ludovicianus. NCBI lineage: Eukaryota > Metazoa > Chordata > Aves > Passeriformes > Certhiidae > Thryothorus > Thryothorus ludovicianus. The sequence continues at coordinate 218,184 of VZTB01010731.1, forward strand.
AAAAGAATCTGCTGGTCCTTGACAACTCAAGAACAGACACAAAAATAAATATAGGGAATGATGGATTGATGCTTCTAGGAAGGCAAGCTGTGGGTTGAATAATACAGGGGGGAAAAACAGAGAACACAGAGTGGGAGGCAAAAGGGAGAAAGATTTAGGGGAAGGATTTTGCCTTATACAGTGCTTTTTTTGTGTGGTTCACTCCTGACCTTAACTTTTAGGGTGAAAAGGCCTTGTGACACAGCAGAGCTGGTGTGCATTTGTCACATGGAGCAATAATTTGAGGAGAGTATACAGGTGTTTCCTGTGTTGCAGAAATCATCTCTACAGAGACTCTTGTTTGCGATTACCCGAGACTTCAAAGAAAATACCAAGATGGATGTGTAAAAGGTCCTGCCAATAGTAGGATCCACCATCTATTTCCCAGTTACTAAAACAGACACAGACACAGCTCCCAGGAAAGCCTAGGAGGAAGCTGCATCAATGGTAGCTCTTCAGAACAGCCCTAGATGTAAAGATGATTTTTCCTTTATCACTTCCCGCTGGGTAGCATCTCTAGTGAACATTTCTAGAGTCGACCTCTATATAATACATTTATCTCAATATCCTGATTTTTCTTAAATTGTTCTGCTGCTGACCAGCTGTAGTGGAAGGCTCTTACTCTCTAGGCGAATTTCATGTTTAGTCCTTGGTATGCTTCAAATCCCTCTCACTCTAGCAGGATGCTACTCTTTGTTTGCACCAGCTTTTGTGTCAGGAAGCATCTCCTGCAAAATGACATTTACAATTTCCTCTAAATCTTTTTATTTTTTTTTTGGTTTTGTGGCACTCAGTTCCGATTTTTCAGAGCAAGCTGTATGCAATAAGACAGTACTTTTCAGAAGTGCTGAATAGCCCATTCTGACCTGAAACCCTTTGCTACACATCAAAAAAATGGGGTGCTGAGAAGTACTGAGAAATCTGCAGTTGGAAAACAGTGAATCGGGAAGCCGGTGTGCTTTGCGAATTCCTTATCCATGTCTCCCCTCCTCACACCTTCAGCGCAGAACAGGCACTGCCAGGTGGCTGCAGAGGAGCTGATCTGTCAGGCAGGCGCTCTCGCTGTGCCCTGGGCTTGGGTGGGAGGACCCGTGCACAGACCTGTGACCTGAAGCACAGCCCTTCTGCAGGAGAGAAAAGAGTACAGCCTTGGGCAATGAAACCTAATTTCACTTCAAGGGGTGTTAATAGGAACTCGGAGAAAGCAGGATTATACCACAGTGACTGTTTCCAGTGAAGTACGAAATGTCTGCATCTCTCATGGTCCAGTCACTGCAGAGCCTCTCCCGTGGGTGTTGGCTGACTTACAGTGAATTAAGATAAGGGGAGCTGGGTGGGTAATTAAGGCTTTTATATGCATGTTTTGAAACAGGATCCAGTAAATTCACAGCTAAAATTTTGAAAAAAAAGGAGAATAGGTTAAGCATTTTAAGTCCATCGTGTTCTTACTTGCAACATGCAAATCTTCCGAGCTCTTGCTGTCTCACTGGAAAAGGGGCTATAAATCGTAAAATATTTTGCTTTTGTTGTTTGGGACAGTACAAAAACCAGGGAAATATGTTTAATGAACATTCTTCTTGTTCAAAGCATTTCAGTAGCTCAGCTCTGATATTGTTTCAAAACTGTTTTCTCAAGGCCCTCCAGCACATGGCGTTACGAAAAAAAAGTTGTCAGACTGGTTTTAACACATCTTTTCAATACTGATAAGCAAAAGTTCACTGAAATAATTCCCAATAAGATACATGGGGGGGATATACCTTTCTTAAGGCTTTCTTGTTGGATTCAAACTTTAGGGAGACCTGTTGCATTCCAAACTTAAGCAGCCTCTTTCAAAGTTATGAGAAAAGTACAGGGATTCATCAGATGCTGTGCTGAGGAGAGCTTGTGTCACATCCTGTTACCCGTGTCTGCTTTTAAACCTGTTTCATAAGCCCAGTGAGTGACTGGCCGTCTTCAGCTGCATGCAGCTTTGAAACTGCATGAGCTGAGTTCCAAAAGAAAACACTGCTGTATTTTGGTTGCTAGAGGTAAAACACTCGATAGATAGCTAGTTTTTCTTAATTAAGTAAACGATTTAATCTCGGAGCTACTTTGCGTAACAATGTCATCATTAAAATGGTAATGGGCTTTGAGGTCCTTATTCAGCTTGGTATGGCATCCTACCTTTGCTGCTATTGTTTCATCCTGTTTACACAGAAGTTTCTGCAATTCAGTCTGGTAAGAGCAAGATACTAACCAAGGAACTAAAATGTGGCCAAATCTAGCTTAATACGGTCCAATTTATCCTCCCCTTGAAGCCACACAGGCACTTCAGTAGGATTCAGAATGGTTCCTCTGCTGGGTAGAAGCAAGATGAGCTAACATATTTTAAAATATTATTATTATCTATTTTAGAAAAGATGCTTTTAAAAGCCAGGACATGCTAAAATTACTTAGAAAATAAGTATTTTACTAAATCATGCACACTAGCTCGCTAACACGATTTGATAAAAAATAATGCATCCTTTTTTCATAACCATGAGACTCAGCTGAACACAGCTAGAAAAAGCCATATTTAAATATTGGGGTTCCCCCCCCTCCCCGATTTTCCAGTGTACAAGTTAAAGCAAAAACAAATCAAAAATACTTTGGCAGATGGACTCTGCTATCAAACCTGGAACTTTCCCATGCTTCTTTTTCCACACTTGTGCCTTAACCACCAGCCTCTCACTGCAGACTAAGCCCATGCCCAAATCTTGGCAACAGAGGTCTAGTCTGGGATGCTGTTCAAGGCAGCCATAGGTTAAGGTCAAATTCTCTGTTATACCTAAGCTGTGCTTCATGCTTTGTCACATTATCTGGTCCTCCTGGGGACCTCTAAGACATCCCTGCAGATTTAGAGTAGCGTCAAGGTCCCTGTCATTTATCCTTGAATAGAAAGGCCTTTAGCTGAGCCAAGAAAAACTAGAAAGCAGCAACTTTCTGGCCACACCTCCTTCCTCACATCATCCCTACAGAAAGGGGCGGGGAGAATAGCTAGGAAACACCATGCTCCTGCCCAGAACACAGGAGGATTCTCTCATGACTGTTTCCATGAGGCTCAGTGTGCCCTTTGCTTGGCCACAGGGGCATAAACAGGGCCCCAGGCTAACAACAAAACCAGATCCTACCTGCCAGTAAGGGAAGGAATGGTTGGTAGCACAAGTGCTTCTTCTCTAATGTTTTATTTTCCCAGCTCACTGGGTTGCCTCAACACACAGGGAAAATATGCTGGTAATAGATGGGACCATCAAAACTTTCTGTGAGAGTCCCCAAAGAGGAAATTTTTGACCTGGCATTTTCACTGACAGTGACAGACCTGTGGGATCCCCCTGCCCCAATCTGCAAGACAGCTCAATGGCAGAGGCCCTGGCAAGCAGGTGGCTAGAAAGACTGTCCAGTGACTGCTCTGCATTGCCAGGAAAGTTGACAAAACAGAGTAATAATGTCCCACCAAAAAAATAAGCATGACATACCTAAGCCATTATAGATCTTAAAACTGTGGATGAAAACTGTCTAAATATTTTTCTTTACTGGAAGCAATTGGCTACATTCATCTATAAGGTATCACCCAGGCCCTCCACTGAGTTCTGTTAAAGAAAAGATTTGTGATCCATAGCACTTAAACCATTATTGGTTTCTACCTTTTTTTTTTTTTTTTTTTAATAAAACAGGAGTAATGGTACAATATATTAGTTATATTTCACCACAATTGGCTTATATCCATGTATCTTTTTTATTAAGCTCATCTTTTAGTAGAAAATGATAGGGGAAATCAACTGGAAAAATTATCTCATGGAGAAAGTAGAAAGAGTAATATTCATTATGCATCCTTGAATGTCCTTGAATTAAAGGGCATGTCTGCTTTTAAACACTGAGTAGCTTTCAGAGGTGAAATAAGCTAAAGGGATGATTATCCACAGCAGTGCCTCCTTGACAAATATTCAAAGAAGTAAAAGGAATAGCTGCACAGTTGGCTGCAGTGACTTTCATTCTCTTAGTGAAATGTACACAAATACCCTCATCCATCGACTGGATGCACCCCTATCTGCAGTGTGGCCTGCACTGACAGTCCATGTGTTCCCTCACTCCTGGTGCATGTGTCAGCTTGACAGCTCAGTTCTCCTCTGTGGGTCCTCGGACTGGGAGCAGAATCAGTCTCATGGTACAGCAACCCCTTCTTTCTTTAGAATATCAGTGTTTTAGAAAAGACACCACTCTGAAAGAAAACTAAAGAAGAAATTGATATATCATGTATATGTATTCTGGGATTCCTTTCAGTTTTTCATTCCAGCTCTGACTTCCCACTCCTATGAATTGAAGTGCTTCTCTGTTAGAGGAAGATAGAAATCAGATGATAACAACTGGAGGGAATAGGGAGAAATTAGGCATAACAGGGCCTCAAGTTAAATTTATTTACTTGTTATTTTAGTTTTCTTTCCACTTTGAAAGTAGTTTGTGGATTTCCTTTAGAAGCAGACTTCATGGATTCTCTTTTAATCTAAGTAACAATATTAAAAATTGTTAGTCTGAAGTAAAAATGCTAAAAAGAGATGGATGAAAACTTAAGGTGTTGAGCCAGACTTCACCTCTTTCACACCCCTTAATTTTCAAAAATTCAGGCCATCAAACAAAACATTTTTGCCTTGCAAAGGGCTGCTCAGGGCTACTGTTGTGTTGTGGGTGAGCTCTGTACCTCATGCTACATCACTAAGGCAGTTTACTCCTGTTTTCTTAGTGGTTTACAATAAATAGGTGATAAATTCTGAGAGTTTTATTGCATGAGAAAATGTAAAATTCGTGTACTTAACTAATAACAGTTTGCTAGGATATTTTTTAAACATTTGCCGATTGCAAGAGCAATCCAGCCTGTACAGTTCCAGCTTCCTCCTCCTCCTCCTCCATTTAGCAAGGCTCACCTATGCTATTTACTGCATCATTGCATCCAAGCCAAACTTGGTTACTGCGGCAACTAAGTTTTTCTTCTCGAAGGGTCACAGGGAAACACATCCTTCAGGATCCCCTAGTAACCGTCGGCCGCCAGGACTGGGGAACATCAACACTGAAATGCCTGCTTTCCATCGCTAAGGCAGCGCCGCCTGCGCCTGCAACAAGGGGGGCAGAGTCTAGTTACATTCCTGACCCACTTTCACATCCCTCCCTCCTCCTCCTCCTCCTCCCTCCCCGAGCACAGCAGCAGCCAGCAGGGCAGCAGAGCCTCCATTTAGCAAGCCTCGCACACCCGCAGCCCCCGAGCTGTCTCCTGGCAGGCAGCAGCAGCAGCGCAGGTTTCCCCAGCAGCCCGCGGGGAACGGGAGGGGGGAACTGCGGACCTCCGGCAAAGGACGGAATTCCCTCTCGCCACCCGGGCGATGCAGCGGTGCTGCTGCTGCCCTTTGTCCTGCCCTTTCACGACCCGCACCGATGCCTGCACCCGTGAGGCTGTGCCCCTTCCCTCTGCCTTCCCAGCCTCTCTCGGACGAGTGTTCAGCTTCCTCTGCCAGCGCCCCCTCCGCCACCCCTCGCCCCCGGATTAGCCGGGATGCGCACACCTGACTGTCCCGCTCCCCTTCTCGCCCACCTCCTTTATGTAACCCCGCCATTCCCGTCCCACTCTCAGGCTCCTGGGGCTCGTCTCTTTCCCCAGATAATTGCAACACCTCCCCCCGCCTCCCCAAGTGGCGGGCGGGCAGGTGAGTAAGAGGAGGCCGCTCCGTCTGTTCCCCTGGGAGCGACACTCCCTTTCCCTCAGGGCGGCTGACAGGGATTTCGCCCCACGCCGGGGCAGACGTGGCACCCACCCCGGCTCAGCCCGCCGGCGGGGCTGCCCGCTTGTCCCGGCCTCGTGCTGTGGGCAGCCGAGGCCCGTCCAGGCCGGGAGATGGCCCTGATGTTTGGGAAGGGGCTGTAGACAGGCAGGTGCCACCCCGGGGGGAGCAGCGTTTGGAATGGGGCTGCCCGCCCGGCTCCCGGGCCCCGCCTTTCCTGGCTCCCTTCAGGGAGAGAGCCGTGCCTGAGGCGAGGAGACGGGAGGGTGGCCCCCCGTACCGCCGGGTCCCTGGGGAGAGCAGGGTTGGGAGTCTGGAAGGGGCAGCTCCCCGAGGATGCGGATGTGCCTGCCGGGCCTGAGGGCTCCGGGGTCACAGGGGAGCCTGGCTGCTGGGACACGCACCGGCCCGCCGTGGGGGCTACGAGAACTGCTAATAGAAGCCTTTCTTTTCCTTTCTTCCTTTTTTTTTTTTTTAATGTTTATTTTTCAGTTCTGCTATTGCAAAATACCAGCCATGACCAGCTCCTTGCTGTGGAGCCCAGCCTGCAGGAGTGCCCTGGTTTGTGCCAAGGAAGTGATTCTGTCCCACAGTTTGAGACACCTGCCGGCCTGGGGACCTGGGTGATGCTGGACAGGCAGCTTTTGGTAAAAAAAAAAAAAAAGAGAAAAAGAAAAAAGTGATTTCCCACCTCCTCCATGGTGAAAAGGAGCCTCAGTTTTAAAGTTATGACCTAGATTTCATGTGTTTCTCTCTCAACCCCTTTTTTGGAGCTCGTTTTTTGGGTGGTGGAGATGGGAATAAAAAGAGTCTTTTAATTTCCAAAAGCTAGAAGCATCTGCTTAAAAGTTAGTTCACTATTCTTTGTCCTTGTATAACTCAAACCCACCTGTTTTCAAGTTTGGGCTTGATACATATTTCTGCTCCATTCCTGTAAGCACTTCAGCACATGTTGCACATATGCTTACATCTGCGGAGTCCAGGCCGGAATCTTCAATGTCACCCTAAACGTTTAGTGCTGTACCACATTTACAAACCTGGCTGAGTAATAGATTATTAATGACTCAAAATAACATGACACATAAACAGTACATTATTTCCATCACAGCAGAAACAGTGGCTTTCCAGATATTCTCTCTTTCTCTCTATGTAAATGTGCATGTAGCAGATATCTAGGTACTCAGTATGAAGTACATTCGTGTTTTTAATTATTAAATTTGAACTAAATGTTCATATTTCTCAATTAACCTAACATTTTACACATGAAAGGGCCACAAAATATATTTATTATTTACATAAGCTTTTAAACAGCATGCAATGTCCTATGGGCTGCTAGTACTAAGCTGGTAGCAGTACCTCAAGCATCTTTAAACTTTCCTCTGCACTAGGGAAGAGTTACACACTTGCAGGGAGGTTTGTAAGGGCACAAGTTTGCACACAGATTATTTAACTCCCTGAAAAAGTTTTTTGGTTTGAGTGATTACACTGGGCTTCCCTGCATCTGTTGTGACCACAAATGACAGTGACTGCATGCTGTGAAGTGTTTTTGTCAGTGGCAGACATGTAACTGGAAATGAGAAAAGAAGAAATAGAAAAAAACCTGTCAGGAACCACTGAGAAAGTAATAAATGCAGAATGTCAACACTTATATGTATAAAAACTACTGAACTAATTTTTAATGCAGTATTTTTCACTGAGATAAACAAATCTTGAGGCTGAAATAATACACACTTCTGAATAAGCAGCAGTAGCTGTGCTGCAAATGCATTTTTCACCTTTTCAAAACTTTCCAGGAAATTAAAATGCAGTGACTATTTGCAAAAGAGTTTGATAGCTTATTATTAAAACAGTAGCATCCTCATTCCCAATGTCAGATTACATGATTGAAACAAACTGCTAGGCTGTTTAATGAATGATTGACCATGAGCAGCATATGCCTTTTTCAACATAAGATTTTTATTCTTACTAGGCTTCCAGAGTTCTATCCAAATCACAAACTGCAAGATATTTTCAAGAATATGTGTAGAGAAGAATGTTTTGACTGGATTTGTTGCATATAATATTGCTTTGTAGTATTTTATAGTGAAGATTTATTAATTAAAAAGCTCGGGGAGCTTTTTTGATAGTTCCTAGAGGTAGCAGAGAAAGGCAGGTGAAAATTGTAGGATGCAAGTTGGTACATCCAGTAAGCCTAGCTGCACTTGCTCAAATTTAAAGGTGCTTTGCAAGGATGTATTTTCTGTACTGCAAGGCAAGTTTTAAGGTCAAATCTTTACCATATCTGCAGCAGCAAAGATGACAGCCAAGAAGTTGTAATATCCTGGTCAAGCACTCTCCTGGGCAGATCCAGGTTCTAAATTGAGTGGTTTGCTACAGAACAGATCCTGAAATCTCGTTATCAAAGCAACAAAGCAGACACACACACACACACATAGGAGGCTTTGGGAGGCACAGAAGAGCCGGAAGGGAAGGCTGTCCTGGGATGCTGGGATGGCACAAGGGAGCACGAAGCCCTGGTTACTTAAGATGGCATTTATTCAGGCATCTACTGCAGCCATAAAAATAGGTGTGCGAGGGAATATCTTGGGAGAGCCTTTCCCAACCAGCAAGGCGTGCCTCGAGGCACACCGTCGTTAAGGGTGAGGTGCAGAGGGGCCCTGCTGTAAGGAGAGGCGTGTGGAGGATCCTGAGGACAGCACGGAGCAGGAGGAGCCAGGCTGCAGTGGAAATGGCTCTCCTTGTCTCTCCTCACTTCCCTGCAGCTTCCAGCCGTGCTGCCAGCCACGGGGCAAAGGCCTGAGGGTTGGGGTGAGAGAGCCTGACAGATGTGGCAATGTCGGGGCTGTGGAAGGGAGAGGGAGAACAGGGGATAAATAAGCCCAAACAACCCCTTTTTCATCCTCCTTTTTTCAAAACAGACTTTAGGGCCTGTGTTTCCTGAGCTCAAGATTTATTCATGTTTTGGTTTTTTTTAAACCCTGCTGTAACTACTGTTGATGTAGGCGAGTCCAGCAGCAGCCCCCACTTGACCTTGCCTGGTTTGCCTTGCAGTAAAGCTGAAGTTGCTTGGCTTCACTGCTTTTTTACCTTGGGACAGGTCAGAAGCACTAGCTTGAGGTAAAAAAAAAATGCACCTCTTTGCAAGGCAAAGGCAAGGCCTCCCTCTGCCTCAGCCATGTCTCTCAGCAATTAGAATTTCAGCAAGTACCTGCCCCTAAGATGGATGTTGTGCAGCATTCCCAGGCACGCCCCACCTCGAATGCCAGCCCAGTCTTCCTCCGGGCCCCAGCACAGCATCAACAGCCTTCTCCCTCCTGGAGCAAGGCGTGAGCTACTGATTCCTGCCGCTCTCCCATCAGCAAGCAGGGAGATATCTGTGCCATCTCCAGCACCTGGGTTCGGGTAGTTACCCCGGCAAAGTTCTTGCTTGGAAGGAAGGTCCTTTTCTCTCTCTGCTGGCCCCACTTCCCAAGATTTATATGACCAATTTCTAAACGCTTCTTAATTGCAGAGATAAGGTATTTAAAACATATGTGCTTCCTGTAACGCTGTGTGCGCTTCGAGTGCTGTCTGCCTCTTGCCCTGTCTTCGTTCATAGAAGGTGCTCATGCATATGGAAACAATCAGGCTACCCAAAAGACAACACACTTGATACTGCTAATTACACAGAGTAAACACCACTGGGACTATAACTGGTCTCTAGATCTGAGTCAGTGTTTTGCTGCTGAGCTAAAGAAGAAAGTCTATTATGTGCATTCATATTATAGCCAGCGAAGTCCCTGCTGCACATATTGCTGATTTCTCTACATGCCACATGGCACAGAGCCAAGGAATTGTAGTGCAAACAGGATTTTATAACCAGCGTTATTTAAGGATGGGCAAACTGTGAAGCTCCAAAAGTTAATGATTGTAGTGCACTTTCAATTAATTTTTATTGTCAAGCTGTATTTTAGGGCACTAAAGAGCTCTTGCGATGACAAGCAGGAGTGTGTGGGAACACAGGCGGGAATTCAGTATGCATTGTTATTCTCTCTGGTTTATAGATCAGAGAATAACCTATGTGGCCGACAAGTTGCCTTTTTCCTCTCATGTTAAATGAAGTTCATCTCTGTGTTGAACTCCACCCAGAAAATGCATTTTAGCAGTATAAATACAGCATCAGTCATTATATTTCAAAAATGGTACACATAAGTCCCTGTACAGAAGTAAATATCACCTTTTTTCACTAAGGATGTCTGTACTACTTCTGTTGTTAAGACAATTTATCTTACAACAGCCCAATGCAGAAGTCACTGAATGGATTTAAAAGTACTAACTGCATTTTACTACATGACTCAGAGAAGGAACTTCTGACAGGATGCTTTCTTTTGTAACACAAGTATACACTGAAATCTACATGCCATAAGGTTCAAAGTCTGGATAAGGGCAGGCTGTGCATGAGCAATTACAGTGACAAAGCCTGGCCTTGTATGATGAGCATCAAATTCCCCACTTCAACTCCCCCCCCTTATCCCTCTGAAGCCATAGGCCAGGGCTGTGTGTCACATAAAGAGCAGCATTGGGTAGCAGCTGAGTTTTGCCTGCTTTTCTCCTTGCAGGGGACACAAGTTTGAGCCTCTACCCAGACACTGATGGATTTAGAGGGTCATGTTATGTTTGAAACTCTCTCAAATTTGACTGAGAATGGGACAGCAGACTCGAAAACAGATTTCAGGAAAACTGACAGAAAGAACAATTACCTAAGTCTAATTTACCTCGGAAATAGAAGGAAAAAAATACCTGCCAGAAAACCCATCCAAACCAAAACAGACACTTTGGAAAGTATAGGTAGAACTGGTTCTCAGACAGGTGTCCAGCTTGAGCCTTGTGGTTGAAGGGAGGTGGCTGCTCTGGCCGTCTCCTTCTCTGCTGCCCCAGGTTCCTGCTTCAGTGGCTGTGCTGATACAGCTGTTTGTTGAGCTGCCCTTTAAGCCAGTCCTGTGAAATGATCCACTTCAAAGAAAAGACATGCGTTTCAGGGAGAATGCATGGTGGGGGTTTTTTAACCCAAAGGTCCTTAAAAAAAGTCTTTGGAACTCAGCTACACAAACAATTGACTTGATTTTGTGGGACAGCAGGTGTAAGTCTCTATGTGGGTTTGTGAGGAATGAGGGGGAGCTACACCAAAGGGCTCTGCTACAGTCCAAACAGTTGTATGTCTGTTTGAAGAAGAGTTCCTCTTCTTCTCAAGTCCACCAAGACCATAAAGTGACCTCAGACTTGTCTGTGTGGTGCATGCACCCACTGGGTGGTCACTCTGTGGCTGGCTGTCATCCTCACCACAGGGTACTGCAGCACCTCCTTGCACCCACTGGTTTTGGCAGACCTTGTCTACGCTGATCTTTGCCAGTTAAAAGCTATATCATACCAATTTCAAAATTTAAATAATGGCAGTGCTATGCCCACACCATTTTAAATGTTAGCCAGGACTTAATGCATTAGCACCCGGCTCATTTCCATGTGCAAGCTGGCATGTGACAAGCCAGAGGATGAACTTCTGGACGCTGTTACCCTGCACTTAGGCCACAGACATTCACGTAGGCTGTGACAGAAGTTTCTGTCTCCAGCTCTCCCCTGGTGCCCAAGATTCCTGCTGCTTCAAATCCAGGGAGTAAGCTGTGGGTTGACCACTTCCTGTCATTTGGTGGCAGCTTATAATATTGAAATACTAGGCCCCATCTAACCTATCTTCATTCAGCCTGAAAAATTGTGAGAAGCATTCAAGCACAGTTGAGCAAAGCAGGCCTGAAGGGATGGTAGCCACAGGCTAGGTCAATAGACTTCTCCAGCAGCACCTCAACTTGTGAGGATGTGCATCTGTAGCCCAGTTCCCCTGTGCAGACATTGTTAAATTATCTTTAGAGGGTTTATTGCAGGACAAATGTTGCTTAGTGCTAGCATGAAACCACACAGCTCCTCCTTTGGGCTGGCATTGTCCTCCAGCTAGTGTGGGCAGCTCTTCAGATCCTCCGTATGTCTGCTTAAAATGGGCACACACGACCTTGAGTGTGCTGAGTGGGAGGTAGCTCACCCATCTTTGAAACGCAGGTAAGCTGCTTCAGTGCTGATTGCAAACCCAACTTCTTTCTGCTGAAACCAAAGCGAAACTTTACCCTTGGCTTTCTTATTGCTACCTCTGGAGTCACCACATCCTCGTCTCGCCACCAGCACCTCTCAGTTTAGAAAGTGGCAACAAGTGATGGTGCTAAGCACGGGGAAGTAGGTCTCTCTGTGTTTGTGGGGGAAGGGGTGAACTTATGGAGGGGTTAAAATTTGCTCATTGAAAGCAGCGAACACCAAAGGGTCCACCTGGAGAGAATGTTCCTGGCATGCTGCAATTTTGTCTTGCTTCCCTACGTTTCTTGTGGAGACAAGCCCCAAGGAATCTAAAGACTTGGCTTATTTTCCTGATCCTGCAACAGATTCCCTGCCTTGCCCAGCCAAGGGAAAGTCATTTAGGATCACATTTGCAAGCATGGGCTTTAATTTTAGCCCTGTAGCTTGAGATATCCAGAATCTGTCTTACATGTGTATTAATCACTTAACAGCTCCAGCCAAAATTAACAGAAGCTGCCTGTACACAGAAGTGCACTGAATATTAGATGCTACTTAAAAAAACAAGGCCAGATCTGTCTTACTCAGCTTGCTCATATGTTCACTGGAGGTAGTAACACCTGTCCAGCTGGGGAGACATCAAGATAAATTAATTTTTATAAAGCATGTGGAATGATTAATTTTTTAAAAAAAATTTAATTATTTGCAAATGTAATGGAGAAAAGCTCTTGGAGCATTGTTTTTCTTCTTTGGATGTTTTTATTGGATTCAAATAAGGATAAGCATTACCTCCTTCATCAGCAGGCTTGCTGACCATAAAGAATTTGGTTTTGCTTTGAGGGATTAGGGCATGAGATTTTGGTTCCTCTCACTTGTTTATGGCACAAATTTGCTACACATAAATCACTGCAGGTCAGAACATTGTTGTTCCCTTAGCAGAAGGTAAGAGAGCACAGAATCACTCTTTAATGTTGTGCAATTGGACAGGATTTGGCTTGTCCTGATTTTGTGTTTGGAGAAGTTAGGTGCCCTTTGTGCTTGATGTTTTACCTCTTTTCCCTTGAAGGTCCAGTGGAGAAATCTGACTAGGTGCATTTGCATCACTCACTCACTGCCTGATCTTTGTTTTGCTGAAATTAAAGTACAGCTTCCTAGTCTGTGGCTCAATGTGGGATTTCCCTGTGTTTCACCAGGCTGCAGGCTGATGTACTCTTCAAATACTGAAAAAAGCAGTTGTATTATCTTTACACCTGGTCCAAAGTGCATGTGCCTGTAAGGTGGACCAGTTCAGGGGAGAAATCTGGCTCAGAAAATGACAATTTCTGGTTTTCAGTCAGTTTAGTTTTTTATAGTTCGGTTCGATGGTAGAGTTGAGCAGCAAGGGCAGGAGCAGGAGACGCAGAGAGAGGGAGTCAAGTCCCAGTCCTCCGGATGGCCTTGTGTAGTGGTGTTTGCAGAAACTCACGGAGTCTTACTGCCCTCTGTCTCTTCATCTCTCTTGCCACTATCTCCTGGGGAGTGGGTGGGTGGGGTGGCAATAAGTTAATGTTACTCAGTAGCCAGTAAGCAATGGGGATAAAGACCCATATTGTGCCTTTTGGAACCCAAGGCTATCCCCCTCCCCCCTTCCATTCTTTGGTTTACTCAGTAGAGCTACCCTGATTCACATAAGCTAACAATCTGTTTGAGAAGAAACAATTAGGCCCATAGAAGTTGTTGACATCTTATTTTCATTTTTTTCAATGGCATAATGGGTGCTCCAATCCAGCTTGTCCTTTTGTGTTCTCCATCCCAGGCATTCCTCCCAGATGCAAAGTCCCAGTGAGGTTGGGGACGAGAACAGTGGCTCTTCCAAACATTTAGGACCAAGAGACTGCTAGTGGCACTTAGCATTTCTCACAGAACATGATGTGGCTGCTGAGCAGGCTATTAATTGAAAACACTGCTCAAACCAGGCAGGCTCCCCAGGCCAGCTGCAGGCCACTTCCCGTGCCTTCAGAGTGCATAGTGCTGGCAGTTGCTGGGACCAGCTGTAGGGGCTGGGGAGGATGGAGTGTGGTTGCAGGACCCTACAAGAACAGCTCGGGTGTCTTTTCCAGGAATTTGGGTGCACACTCCCTGCTTCTTCTTTCTCTGTGGTCTTTTGGAGTTCAGCTTAAATCAGATCTGGAAAACAGCATCCTGCTGCAGAAGAGCCAATGGTCCTAGAAACAGACTCCTACAATAAAAAATCTTACGGGAGCCAGATGCCCCCGACCGTGACAGAGATTGATCAAGTGGCTGGTGGTATCACCTTTCACTTTGCTTTGGCAAGGGGGGAAGCACAGAGGTATGGAAAGTTTTCAGGTGGTACTGTCAGAAAGTATTTAAGGAGTTTTGTTGTTGTTTAAGTGCTGCAAACAGGAAAGAGTCATTCTACACCACACAGTGCAAGCACAGAGACAGAAAGAAAGGACGGTGGGTAGCAAGGAGCAGTCACTCCTGAGGAGCAGCCCTTCCTGACTGCAGCACGCTGCAGATGTGTGCTTTGTCAGAGGCTGGAAAAGTTCATCGCCATGGAAAGGAAATCTATTAAACGTGCCTCCTGGAGGTGTGGGAGGCTCTGCGACAAGGCCCCCGGGAGAGGGGAAAAAGAGAGAGAGATGCTCGGGTGTGCCCCCACCGGCCCTTGCAGGGGAGTTTCCGCAGCGGAGGAGCTGTCGCGCCCGCCGGTGAGTGAGGGATTGTCCCTGGAAGCGGGGCGCGGGCAGGGATCCACAGCCGGGCAGGGATCCACAGCCGGCCTGGGCCCGGCGCTCCCGGCAGGTGCTGCCCGCGCCGCCCCCGCGTGCCGCCAGAGGGCGCTGCGCCGTGCGCGCCTCCGCGCTGGCGGGGCCGCGCCCGCCCCGCGGGCACCGAGCGGCGGGAGGGGACAGAGGGACAGACAGCATCACCCGGGCACCGCAGCCCGCCGCCCCCTCGGCGGCACCCGGGCACCGCACCCTGCCGCCCCCTCGGCTGCGCGCCCGGGGCGTGCCCGCTCTCCCGTCCTGCCGGGAGCATCCCTTTTAAAGACATCGCTGGGCACAAAGGCGGGCCCCGAGAGCAGGATCCTAGGTCGAAACGAAACTTTCTTGGAATAAGTAAATAGCAAGGGTTTATAGCCTGTTACGCTAGCAGAGCGTTTGCTCATCTTGCTGCAGTTTGCAGTGTGTGACCAGATACGGGTGGATACTTCTTGTCTTCCTTCCTCTTTATATTTGCAGTCCGGGAAAGAGCAAAAACTTAGTGAAAAGAGTAACAGCATCAGAGAGACAGAGAGAGGAAAAAAAATTAAAAGGATGAGGCGGGCTGGCCCAGCAGCCAGCCTCAGGAGATGGTGAGACAGAAGAGCTATTCATTCTGAAAGCCAGTTGCTCTTCGCCCTGCTAGATTATAAATTGGACACCTTATTAAGAGTTGATCCTCCAGCAGCCCCACCCAGGGCTGTGCTCATGCGCTTAACCAGTGGAACTTAATCCCATTTCACTAGTGATGCCTGTTACTGGATAAGCACATGTGCAAGTGTGGCAGAGGATACAAGGCAGAAAAAAGCAGCACTCTGGCTGTTTTCTAACTTGTCAGTTTAAGAAAAGAAGATAAGAGTTTGGGGAGGGAATGGAGATGAGGATAGTTTGCAGTAAAATTTGGGCACTTTCATGATGATGCTAGGTGCCTTATCAAATGATTAAACTGGCATCATTTTTGTTTTTATTTTTTTGCTTGTTTCTCAGTTGTAACTCAAAAATGCTGTCTGGCATGATGTGCCAACCCAAATGTTGCTACTGGAATCAAGCACTGGAAGAGCCTGATAAGATTTAACTCCACCAAGGCAGAGGCTTGGTGTGGGCCTCTTGGTGATTCTGAGTTTCAGTTCTGATGGTTTGCTTGGCCACTTACTTCTTTTCAGATTAGCCTAGAGGTCTGAACAAATTTAGGCAGATTTCAAGTTGAATGGTTGATGCAGTGAAAATTTCATGGAAACTTTTGTTAACATTTCAGCAAAGTTTTACCAACTTTGGCAAGACCTCCAAGCTCTTCAACCTTCAGACACCTTTTAACTATTTGAAAAGTTGTCTGCCCAGCATTTGAAATGCACAAAGTTACTGCCAGTTGTTGTCAGAAAAAAATGCCTGATACGGGCTTATTTTTGTGCTGAAGAAAACAGGATGACTTACTATGAACCTGTTTTAGTGTCTCTGAATGGCATCCCTGCTCGTACATGCACATTCTTCCTCTCAGGCAAGACCAGCTGGAGGATTCATGGAATGCTAGATGCATCACGAAAATCCTGCATTGTCAGGGCATTTATTCTGAGTAGTGTATAGATACATGTGTGGTTGCTTCCCCAACTGGGGCACCTCTTCTTTACTTTCCTTGGAAGGCAATTTAAATATAGTTAGGTGCATTGCAACTGAGCAGTGGTTAGGAAATGGAAAAGTAACAGGGAAGTGCAACCTCAAAACAACGTCCCCTCCCTGTGCAGCAGTGAGTTATGGACAAAGATTCAGGTATCTCAACTTTTTGCCTTGTTTTGCATCTCATGTAATTGAAAAGCAGTCTTTGGATTTGTTCTAGGAGGAAATAAATTTCTGTCAGATCTAATTATCATTAGTGACTCATTTGTCATTTGGAAATGTTTATGTGATTCTCTCCTGGCTCCGAGTTGCTGGCTGTTACTGGTGTGTTGGAAAGCAATGACTCCTCAGATGTTCCTGTATACCTTTATCTATCTGCCTCCAATCATTTTATGAGCTCATGAGAATGAACACAAGACATCTTTGACATTACTCTTTCTCATTTCCTCTCCTATTTTTTACATAGGGTGCTTTTGCCAATAACTCTTTCCTGGTAAAACAAAGCATCTGAATTCATGCTATGTGTCTAAGTCTGCATGCATACATGTTTCCCTGTGCCTTCCCTTCTCATCTCCCCAAAAGTTTGAGCCTGTTGACAAAAGAATACAGATATGAAAGAGAAGTTCCTGTGAGTTTGAAAGAGATGGGTACATGAAAGAGCCTCTTTTGTGCTGAAGCATCAATATGCTACTGGCACAGCTCACCTTTTCATCAGACACCAGGGAACTCCCAGTGGAGTCCCCTGGAAATCAGACTTCCACCAATCCCTCAGTCATGGCGTCCTTGTTCATGCTGATGGTTTTGGTACAGTTGGAGCAGAAAAAGGAAGGCTGGGTGGAAAAACTGGAGTTTCTTGTTCTGCACTTTGGAGATTTATGGGTGTCTTTTGCAGGTTGTGTCCTAGGCAGCAGGGAATCTCTGTCCCTAGTGCACACACTCTCCAAAGTGGGTATTTATTTTGTTACAGAGCAATATAACTGTCAGGTTTCAACAGTGTCGTGTTTCAGAGGTGTGAATACCCTTAAATCAATTTTTGCTAAAGTCATGAAGGCTTTGAAAATAAGAGCAAAGTCTTTAATTTAAGCTGGGACTGAGCAGTCAGCAGAGCAAAGAACAGAGCTTTAGCTTGTTTGGTGGTCTTGTGCTGCTGAGTAAATGGCCAGAAGCATTCTTGCATGGGTTGTCATTTTTAAATCCATTAGGTTGTAGAAATCAAGCATAAGGGCCAAGTCTAATCTTTTCAGTTATCCGACTGGAAATCATGCTGAAGGATTGAGGCTTTTGCAGCAACATTTATGAGGTTTCCAGAATGATGGAATTCAGATTAACACTAAATCTTTAGTTAGTCCTAATGCCAGCAGTGGACATTATCAAAGTGTAAAATACTTTCCTATACTATCGTTGGCCCAGGCTCTTGCGACAATTCAGATTCTGCCAACCTAATTAATTTGCTGATCTTAGTCAAGCCCTTGGAGAATTGAGTAATGGTGTTATTTGCATGGGAGGTGAAGATAATGTAGAGATGGGTGTCATATGTGTACTGCTGACAAGTCAGTCTATGGTGCCACTGAATCTTCTCCAAAGGCTTTATATAGATATTGAACAGGCTGGGTGAGAGGAAAGACTCTTGAGTTATTCAGCAGGTGGAAAAGGTTTTGGAGGTTAAGGAAAGAGCAAGTGTTTATCATAAATCTCTTGAGTGTACAAGAGATTTATGTAAGGGATGTCTGAAGATGTACCAGCTCAGTTCCATAAGGCTGTGGACAGCATTTATTTTCAAACAGCTGAGCTGGTTGGAAATTTTACAGCCATTCCAGATGCTTACTACCAATCCTCTGCTGATGGCACCTCTATCTCTTGCTGTGCTCTTAGAAAAGGTTGTCCAAGGTCTTCCTAAATAGTCAGGTGAAGCCTTTCAGATAGTTCTAAGCACAGGCAAAGGTGGTGCTTGTTAACCCAGCTGACATTCCTTATGTTTAAGAGAGACCACTTTACTAGCACAGCTTTTCCCTAAGTTTTAGAAAAGAGGGAGAGAAGGTGGCTCAGTTCTTTCCCACGGAAGACAAACAATTCCTGCATTGCCTTCTACAGCTCTGAAGACGTGTGTGGGACTGGACGCATCTACTGGAATAGACTATATTCCTCCTGTTTCATGTGCACATGCACTTCTACATTTTGTGCCAAGCATGTGTGTAAAATACATGTGAAGTATTTATTTGTTACATGAGCAACTGAAATAGTGCATTTGGAACTGTGTTGGCCTCCTGTGTCAACAAAGGCTCTAGGATGGGTGCACTGGGGTAGAAGCCCAGGTAAGTAAGAGATCATTATTTTCCAGATTTGCTAACAGAGCATTTACAAGAAATTGATATTAATTATTATGTTACTGTCACTGTGGTTAAAGCTGAACCAGCATGTTATAATAAAATCTTTAAGAATATCCAGTTGGGGCAGTGAAGAAAGCTCCTATACTCAAGGGATCATTGATGAATGGGGGGAAGGAGGAGGAAAGGGCAGGTGGTTTTTAAGAGATCCTGTAGTTCCCATAGGGTTTCCATATCCCAAAATATAGAAAACTGTCAAAGAGTCCTTGGTGCATGCAGAGACAAAACAGAGCAAGCTATAATACTGTGTGTGGCCTAATGGTAAATGTTTGTGTGTGCTGATAGTGCTTTAACACAGAGAGAGCTGTTAGTGCTCACCAATACGATTTTCAGCTAGTGAAATGTGTTCTCCTTTATCAAACAGTAACCTCTGAGGACTGGTGAGGCTCAGAAGTCTTCCCAGCCTCCATGAAACAACCTGCAGCCTTTCTGAAATGTGGAAATGGACACACAGTTTTCTAAATTCTTCCCTTCTTGAGGAAAAGCCCCCTACTTTTAATGTAAAGGTGTTTGTTTATTGTATGACACAAACCTATAAAAATGGACCACTCCTAATGTCTGAGCCTGACTCTAAATGAGATGCCTAATTTATGGTTACCCTGTTTCCGAACTGGGCCAGAATGCAGCATCCTACCTTAACAACAACCTGAAACTCTACTGGAATTTGAACTCTGATCCAAACTCAAGGCACAGGCTCTTCTCTGAATAAAAATAACTAGCTCACAAGCTATTCTGGGGTGGTGACTTTTAGACAAGAAATGCAGGGCTTACATAGGTTTTTACTCCTGTCAAATACATCTGGATGCTGCCTTCCTTCCAGCTGATATTCCCAAAGTGCTTTCATTAGCTCAGAGCTAAACAAGCCCAACTAGAAGTTGGAAACTGTAGAACAACTGACATTATTCATGGTAAACACTGGCGGTTTTTCTGGTTGGGTTTTTTTCTTGCAGAATATTCTGCTACTCTGGTTGCTGCTGATGCTGATTCAGTTTCTGACGTGGCCTGTGATGAATAACATGTACAATGCTGGGTTGAGATAAGAGCCAACAGTGTGTTGGAAAGCCTTCCCTAAATATGAATCCCTGTGGTTCTGACTTTCTCAACAGAGAGATGGTTAAACTGTTGTGCTTGGTACCATTACTGCCAAAGCTGCCGATCACCATCACCTTCTCCCCTCCCATAGCACCTGCTGGCAAATCTTCGGGGTTTTTTCCTGTTTACTTGACTGTTTCTAGTGTAGTGATATGAATAGTTTCCATTCATGAAGAATGTGGTGGGATAGAGATGGTTATAAGGGGTAGGAAGCGGTAGGCTGGGACTAAGTAGCAAGCACTAAAATATGTTTTACATCAGTGGGAGCTGGCTGTGAGGGGTACCCCACTGAGAGCATTCCCACTGTGCTCAGCAGATGGATGATGGGAGGGATTTGTTGCTGTGTTTTAAGGTAAGAGCACTTTTCTCCTTAGGAGCTGCAAGCAGTCTGTGCACTCCAGCTACTGGAAAGCTCAGGACCGTATAAATTATTGTCCTGTTGGATTGAGGAGCAAACTAGTTTGCTTAAGATGTCACAGGAAGCTTCCAGCTTTGTCAAGAGTATAAACTACATCTTCTGACTTATAAATCTGGGCTATAATTGAAGGAGTTTTCTTCCTCTTAACATAGCTGGCCTACCTTCTCTTTGATATTATCCCAACTTCCCCTAATCACTGGGTAACATCTGATCTCTGTGACTTTTGTACAGGACCCAAGATCTATTGTACTTGGTCCAAAATATCACCTTTCATTTCTGGCTCATCTAATTTTGTTTCAGGCCCTGGCAAATCCGAGAGGCTCATCCCAAGTCCAGCTGCTGAGCCCTTGGAAAGCAGGGATGCATCTTGGCAGTGTATCTCACCACGGCATGGATATTTTCCTGGACCAGCCACAGGAGTGGTCACAGTGTCCTCCACTAAACTCTAGTGTGGAGGATGGCTATTGCCACCCACACACTTCCTGCAATTTCTGCTTAAACACAGTGATCCTGCTTGCTGCCTGCAGTTGGTATGTAAAGCTGCTTTCTGTAGGTTTGCAGCTGCTGCCCCTTCCAAACTGGCTTTTATTTTAGTGTTCAGTTCAGTGATTTCGACAGAGAACTTAGCCAGTATCTAAGGTTTTATTTAGGGTCAAGCTAACATATAGCATTGCTTTTGTCAACATAATTATTCTTCTTTTGTCTCTAATCTCACTAATTGTTTTAGGGATGTTGTCTCTTTTCCCTCCCAACTCCTTTAAGGATTTGGAGTCGCTCTTCTGGGCTGTGGATATCATGGGCCAAATCCTGCCCTTATTTACACCTTTGAGACCAATGGGACTGCATATGTGCACATGAGAACACAGTTAACAGGATGCTGAAGTTATTTGCCTGTTTTGAAAAGCTGTGTGAAAGATGAATGCTGAGAAATGTCACTTAGGATTATCTAATTCCTAAACCTTTAAATACTTATGTATAGATAGCTTCTCTCCTAGCTGCCTACTTTTATTGGTGGTAGAATATGTTTTCAAAAATTCAGGTGTTGTCCTTGCTGTAGAACCCCCTACTGGAGCTACAATAATTTTACAGCAGCTTCTTACACTGTACAGCAGTTTTATCATCCTACCTAGTAGGCTTATCTACACCAAGGGTTTTCACAGACTGAGAACTGTATTCTAATAATGTTTACTATTTATACAGAGGGTGAAGATTGATACTTAGGTTTGGTTTTATAGAGGATTTTTACTGTTCAGAACTTGATTTGGAAAATTTTAAAGTCTTCAGATTTCTTACTTTCAACTCTTTTTTTTCTTTTTTTTTCTTTTTTTTCCTTTTTTTTTTTAATAACTGGGGGCTTTAGTTTGAGTTTTGCATCTTACCTAATGCAATACAAGGAGACAAAACTAGACAAAACTACAATTAAAGTAGCTTTGAAATAGGAACAAAAAAGCAGCTATGCTACATTTAAACGTGCTGTAAAATGTTTCAATGCACTCTGTCAGGAACTCCTTGTTTTCCTGATTTTCTTCTTAAGGAAAATCCTGTCAAAGTCAGCTGGATTTTGTGATGTGTTTTGATTCCAGCAGAACAGTATTGCAGCAGAGGTCTCTTTTCCTGGTGGATTGAGAAGAGCAGGACCAGCAGAGCTTCCTATGCAGAGGGTGTTATTTCAGAAGAAGAGCACTCCCATACTCACAAAGAGGAGCGATCCAATATGCCTTCCGTCCGGGGGCAGGAGTGGGAAAGAGGGAGGAGAGGGGAAAAAAGGATGCTTCCTTTCCAGAGCTCGGGGCTGCTGGCCAAGAATGTATGTCTAAATTCAAGCCCAGTGAGAGCTGTGCCAGATCCAGAGAGTTTGGAGTCCCTTTGTCCATAATCTTGCGATACGTGAGGGAGTTGCCAAATGGGATGTGTGGCATCCATGTAATATATCTGATGCATGAAAACTGGTTCCTACTGAGCTTACTGTATTGCCTGAGGCAAAAGTACTTCTGATTCCCTACATGATGCAGTGATCACCAGGCCACTGCTGTTCTCTGGAAACCCGGCTCCAATGGCAGCTCAGGACAACTCCTGCCTCGGGTCAGGCTGAGGCAGGTGGCATGCACAGGCAGAGGGAAGGTGGTGCTGCGTTTGACCCTGCTCTCCCTCTCTGGGAAGGGAGGATCTGGTGCCGTTTGCATTTCTCCCCAGGCTGAACCATTAAGTCTGATGACAGAAATGAACCTTTCCCCCTGGACTTGGGCCAAAAGGCTTTTTTTTTCCTTTCCCTTCCCCTCTTGTCTCTTTCATAACCGTCATTTTCCCATATCTCTGGAACATATCATGCACTACTGTCATGTGCTGTAGGTGTGCTCCCCATTTTTTTCTTCAGCTATGTCCTGCCTCCCATCTGTTCAAGAAGAGCCTTTCCTTGTCCAGCTGATGCCTCTTTGCCACGGATGACAGGGTGGACTGAAGCCATTGCTGCTGCCCCAAGGGAGAGCCTCCACATTGAGGAGAGAGGGAAATCTGCTCTGGAAACACCACCTACAAGCCTGCACGTCAACAGGGCTGCAGCAATTCCTGTGGATTGAGAGTGCCTGTGTTCCTGTGTCTCACTGGAAAGTTCAGCAAGTTGTGCTTGTGCAAACCTCTGGAGGGTTTCTGAGGTTGGGAAGGTGTCAGTAAGGACACAGCCTGGGTTGCAGAACTCCTGCAACAGGCTGTGCTGGACAGAGAGGGAACTCGCCTTAGTAACAATTGCTTTGGTGTTTTATATGGTTGCCACTTCCCAAGCCAGGAGGACTTAGTTTGGGTTTCCCATTTTTATACTAATGGGTTCACATCAAATGCCGAGGTTGCTGAGGGCTGCCCATGAAGCAACTCTGATACAGGCCATGCCATTGCAGAGCCCTGTGCAAGGGCATTGTTTCAGCCAGTGCCCAGGCAGAGGTGCAGCAAGAAGTAATGTGGTGTGATGCAGCATGGTTCTCTTAGGCTTGAATTCCCACTAATGCAGTTCTGCACGGGCCCACCAGAATGTGTGGCAATAGGTTTATAGCCCAAGTCGATGCCTAGATCCAGGCTATTGCTAGAGAGACTAAAGGAGATATGATCCTTCCATCCCTCATCCTCCTAATGTCAGCCATGATCCCAGCACATTTCAAGAAGCTTTCTGGGGCTTCTCATCAAAGCCATGCCCCTGCCCTGACAGCAATAGCTCTGGACGAGAAAACAAGAGCTAAAGCTTTTTTCTGGGGCTGCCTCTGAGCAGCTGTGCTGTCTCCCGGGCTGCAGCTCAGCTGCTCTGGCTCCACAGGCAGCAGCCCTGCTTGTCCCCGCAGTGTGTGCCAAGGAGGCGGGTTTCAGCTGTGAAACAGAGCATGGTCTATCCTGTCCTTCCTGGGTCAGGGTCCAGAGAGCATGCCCTTTCCCTGCATCTCACCAGCATGGGAGATAACCTTCCCCCTGCACCTCACTGGCAGCTTCATCTTCTCTGTTCACATCAGGGCTGCTTTTTCCCTGAGCACAGCAAACAATCCCCTGCCTTTCTGTCCCGTGCTGGCCTGGAGCAAAGCTTTCTGTGTGAGCCTCCCAGGCAGTGTGACTTGTTTCTAGCATGCTACAGGTCCTGTTAAATATGTATGAATCTGATTGACTACGACTTCCTAGTTCTCCAGGTCTTACTCCTTTTTATTGATTTGGGGATGCCTCCTGCTAAACAGGGAGTTGTAACGTCTCAGTGAATTTTGAGGCATTTGAGGGGCTGCCCTTAATGTGCCTGTCTTTAAAGCTTCTTCCCCTCCTCCTCCACTCCATCTTCCTCTGGCCCATTTTCCCCCCTCCTCTCCCTCTGCAGCTGCTGGACAGCTTTGTGACCACCAGTTCAGATGGCTGTTTGCCACTCTCCCATGATTGCTGCCATGTGCTGTTTCCCTTATGCCTGTTGTGCAGTCAAAGAGGAATTCTCCTCCACGGAGTGGGGAGCAGGCGCAGTTGTCTCTGGGCTGAAGTGGGAGCTCATGCTTAGCTCTTACTCCATGAAAAGCCTGGCAGTGTTTTTTTTTTATGGCGACCACGTGGAGTTGGCAAGCAGCAGCAGCAGCAGCAGCTCTCTGAGCCCAGCTGCTGGCCGCCTCTGTGCTGCAGGTTCCCAGCCAGCAGGCAAGCCAAAGGTGCTCGCACCTCGGCCGTGGCCACGTGGAGCCTGGCTGCTTCCCAAGAGCCACCGATGCCACAAATGCTGCGGGAGGGTGAAGTAGCGGGAGATGCCTTGGGTGGGGCGGGCAGGATTTTGTCCTGCTGCCTCTTGTCAGGAGATGGGATGAGTGGCAAGGGGCAGCCTTGCAGCTGCGGGGGCTTGTTGACGCTGCAGCAAGTGGTGAAGCTGGAACAGGAAGCTGGTGCTTTATAAACAGACTTATTGTTGTGAGTGGGGCAGAAGTCCCAGGGACAGCGGTGCCTGTGTGTGGGCAGGTTTAACTTGTATAACCTGCCTTTGCTGGGACTTTGGATGAGGTTTTCAGTGGCACCAAAGAAACTTTAGTGCCTGGATCCTGCTGTGATTTTGCCTTTTAAGCTTAATGTTGCAGTTTGCCTTCCTCCGCTGCCTCCAGGGAACTCTCCCAGGCAGGCCATGCTTCCAGTGATGTGAAGAAAGGCAGGTTTTGGCAGAGACACCTCCAAGTGCACATGCTGGCACACAGGCTAGAATGTCACCTGCTAAAGTGGTGGCTGGTCAGAAACAACACCAAAGCTCAGATGAAATCAATTAATTGGTGATTTTGCATCCTGCCTTTGCTGTATGTGTCCTACAGAGTGTTTTAAGGAAGCTGGTGAACCAGCCAATGCCGTGGATATAGGAAAGATGACATGTCCAGTGCCCTCTTTTGTTCCCTGAAGATTTTGTACTGGGTGGCAGTCCCCTCCACAGGGTTGCGCACAGGCCACCTGGACAGGCAGGTGATGTCAAATGTCCTTGTCCTGCCTAATTCAGGAGGGCATGAACTGAAGCAGGAAGTGTGTTCCCCTCCTGTGTTTTCCTGGGAGCAGTAGTGGCACTAGCTCTGCCAGGGATCTTGCTGTGGCCTCCGAGCTGCTCCAGCCTTTGACAGGGGTGTTGATTTCCTGTAGCCTCCCAGCCGAAGTCACCTCTCAAATGGTGGTATGGGTCAGGCTGAGAGGGATCCGAGGAGCCCAGGGAGAGTGGAGGCCCCTTTGTCACCTACCTGGTGGTGGGGCAGCCTCCTTGGCCACTCTAGGTGGAGGTCAGCTCCTCTGCTGTCCACAGAAGGCTCCTGCTGTGGGGTCTGTCCACTAGGTGATGTTTCTCCAGGGAAAAAGCCCTGTGAGACCCACTCTAGTCCTTCCATGAGCTAGGAGAGAACTGTGCTGCTGAGGCAGGAGCCAGTAAGAAAGTGACTACTTCTCCTTCCCCTTTATTTTTTATGTATTTATTTTTTTACTTTGCTTTACTCTATTTATTTTTACTTTGGTTTTTTTTTTTTTTTACTTGACTCAGCTCCATCACTTTTACTTCTCTCCCCTGTGTGCTCTTCAGACTGACAGCCCCTTTCACCCTTGCTCTCTGCACCTCCCTCCCTGCTCAATGGGAAGGCTGTCCCTCGGGTGCTGGAGTTCATTCCTGGGTGCAGAACACTGTTCAGCAGAGGAAGCTGTGGGAGGGCCATCCCATCTGGGTGAGTGCCTGTGCCAGGCTGGTCTTACCATGTGTGACTCAGGTGTCCCTCACTCCTGCTCCCACACACCCACTGACCTTTTCCTGCCAGTTCTGAGATGGGGTCACAAGCCACCCCTCGTGCAGCCTGTCTCTCTCTAAAGACACGATAGAATTCCTTTATCTCCTAATGCCAGGCAGGCCTGGGATGCTCAGAGGTGCAGATAACATTGCTGCTGTGCATACCAGGGGCTGGGCAAGCGAGCAGGAAACCTCTCTTCTCCCTTAGCACTCAGCAGGACAGCCGGATCATATCCCTGCCCTTGCTTTTATTTCTGGGGGATCCAGCTTCTCTTTCCAACCCGTCAGCAAATCTCAGTGCAGCCCCCCGGGTCCTGGTGAATGTCCTTGAGGAAGGGGCAGCAGCTGAAGCCAGTGGGAAGGGCTCCACCAGGAGCTGCAGGGCTTTGGAGCAGGCCTGGGAGGATGGGTGGGTTCAGGCTGTGGTTCGAAACCTGGTGAAGCCAGGAGGTGCATGAAAAAGCAGTTCATGGACTGGCAAAGGAGATAAGGAGAAACTTGGTCCCTGCCTAAACATCCAGGGTTCTTGTTCCTTCAGGTCTGCTTGTCCAGGGGTATAGTGTAAGTGTAAATGTCCAGGTATTTATGTGCTCTAGCATCAATTCAAAACTACTTTTGGTACAATCACAGAAGAAAGAGCAAAATCGTAGTCACCATTAGCACAGAATACCTGTGATGCTCCCATCTAATACCACAGTGCATTTTCCTGTGCTATTTTACAGTGAGAACATAAAGCTTGGATGTTTACAACAACAAAAATATGTGGGAATTCAGTATCTTCCATATCATCGGTTTAAAAGCCTGTCTCTCAACTTATTTACTGTTCTATCTAAGGCTTTTACTGCACCTGTCTTCACAAGCATCAGAGCATTCGTGTTTCATCTGTCTTTTTGTGGCCAAGTGAAGTCATCTTGGAGCATGGGTGCGGTGGTGAAAGACACGCACAGTGAATTTACATCTCTTGGATAAAGGGAGAAACCAAAGAAGGATTTCCCCTGTGAGCTGGCTTTTATCATCAGTGTGAACATCTCAGTCAGCACAAGAAGCTCTGACTTCTAAAATTGTGCAGCCGTCTGCTGTGAGAGCTACAGCCTCTGCAGCTTCCTGCTTCCCCTGGATCGGCCAAAGATGAAGGCTCCAGGATCTGGTGCTCCTCTGGCAGGAATTGCTGAGCCCAGGTCAGGTGAGTGGCAGGCTCTGAAACTCTGTGTGTGACTTTGCTGCTCTGGAATGTGGGAAAACACCCTCCCATTTGATTTAATCACCTCCAGCCAGATCCTGTAGCATATTGAACACCAGTGGATATTGACCAGACAATAGAATTAACTGGGAGAATCCTGATGTTTTGTGGAATCATTTCCATGACACAGACATGATACCAGAGTGGGATGTTGCACATTTAAGTACTCAAGTCTCCAGGAAGCAAGAATGTGCAGATACTCTGACTCACTAGAAGAAAAATTACTTGTAGTGACTCAAACACTTGGATGCTCTGGTTTCCTAATTAATCACTCTGCTCCACCATGGGTCCAAAATCTTTCTTTCAGGACAAGAGAATGTTTGTGACCTTGAGGATTCCCACTGTGGTGCACCCATCTAGGTGGACAGATTAACCCCTTGCTGCCCATCAGTACAGTGTGCAGACCTAATTAATTTCTGGGCTGTTAGCACAAATGACCTGGTAGGCTCTGAAGCTTGATGATGGTAGTTTTGCCTAAAAGAGGGACTTAGCAGGGAACACTTAGTTGGGGTGACCATGTGACTTGAGGAATCCCCAGGAAGATCTACTGCATGTTCAGCATCAATCTCACAGTCAGGGGGGTGCAGACCCAGACTTTTCTGGGAGGAGACAGATCCAGCAGTGTGTTAGAGCCGGGGAACCCCGGGGAACCCTGCAACCCTGCCCTTCTTTTGCAAGAGAACAGTACAAGATGCCTCCCTTTGCCTTGACGTGCCTAGTTGGCCAGGAAGCTGTTCCCATTGGGCAAAAGGTGAAATTTATGTCTTTCATAACTTTGTGTTTGGATTTTGTGCTGTGCTTATTTTGCACAACGTGGTACAGAACATGAGTATTATGCATTGAGATAGCTCATCTCCTCTGCCCTAAGCACAAAGTGCATGTTGCTGTCACCACAGGAAAATAGTGTGGCCATGGATGGGAGCAAAGAATGTTTCTTTTCAAAGTTTGTGCTAATTTTGCACTTAATTGGTATGTTACAAACCCGGCAAATCATAAATAAAACCTGAGTTTTCCTTTTTCTAAAACTAGGTCTTAAAATGTAACTAGCCATAGATTTGAGTCGAAAAGGCAAGCCTTTGAAAGAGATGAAGCATGCCCTCATGTGGCAATATTTTTTCCTTATAATACCTGTTTGTTTTGGTTTTAATCCCCAAATAATCTATTACAACGAGTTACGTCATGACGTCAGAACTGGCATACAGCGTGGGTGTTGTGATACAAAGCTGGCATACACACAAAATGTTCAGAAATAATCATATGGGCTCTAACTCCCTTGTTACTTGAGTCCCTGCATGAGTCCTTTTACTCTAAAATAAGACCAGCACCGTGCAGGAGTTCACAAATAAACAAAGGTGTGAATTAAAACTTGTCCTTTCCTCTCCTCTGTGGGAAAGTTGCTTTCCACAACTGAGAACAAAGTTTAAAATTGTTATGAAGTGGACAACTTGGTTTGAAACCAGAATAATTGATTTTGAAGTCAATTTTAATCTAAACCAAAATAAACTGAAAATTAAATACACATTCACAGAGCTGGCCTGAATAACTCACTCTAAAAATCACACTATTTGTTAAGCTGGTAGAACTTCCTCATGTCTATACAAGGCTTGCAACTGTGTAGATAAACTTTCAGAAGACTGGCTCTGCTGTGAATTTTACATTTTTGACACATGAAGGTTGGGTTTTAAAACCCCAGCTGACATTTCCCAGCTTGATAAATAGGGAAGTTCTACTCTTTCCTGATACAGCATTATCTGCTTTTACTGTAGATCAATCTCCTGTTTTTTCTTTCTGTACTTAAACAGTAAATGTAATTCATAGAAATTACTGGGTCCCAACAGCTTATTGGAACTTTTTATAGCCTTCTTTTTCTGTGTTACAGAGGGATTGGTATCTTTCATCCAGAGCACCACAGACTGTAAAGAAAATGGTAATCATGGGAAGTCTTATTGGGAAGTGTGTGATGGAGGCCATCAAGTTCTAAACTTCAAGGAAGCATTTGCAGAGCCTTGCAAAGCTTGTAGGATGGTTGGGTTGGCTGAAGAGCAGCAGGAGTTGCTTTCTCTTTGTCTTCCTCTCCAGACTACACTCCCTGCTAATACAGGCAGCTCCCTCCTGTGCTGAGGGTAGTTTCCATGGGATCAGGAAATAGGAGAAGCAGAGAAGTGGGAAACTCTGGATCCACTAGGCAAGCCTTGACTCTCCTGGGGGGCCTGAATGTGTGTGAAAGCTGTGGGTGGTCTGAATTTTGGGTGCTTGAGCAGGAGGCTTTGGATATTGGTGTGGATATCCAAGTTGCTTTGAGAAGTGAATGAGAAGTGAATTCCCTAAATCTCTCCCCTGGGGTCTTATTGACTTGCAGCAAAATGGTCCCTCAGAGGCAACTCAGCAATCGTCATTCATGGAGTTCTCAGTGATGCTCTGCTATCGAGTTCCCTTTGAAAAGGTTTTTGTGCTGTAATCTGCTGGCTGGTTACTTAACTGGTGCAGCTTACAGACCTCCGCTGGTTGTTGCATGTCTTTTAATTTTTAAGGGTTTATTTCTGATCCTTTGTGAAGCGTAAGGAAATGGATGATTAGCAAAATTCTTCCCAGTATTTTAGAAGCATTAGTAAGTGTTGAATAAAGGGCAATCACACTGTTGTTTTCATGGGAACTGAGAAAGAAAGAATGCTAGATTAGGTGCAATCCTGATCGTAAAGTCACAATTCTTACACAACGTTTTTTGCACTCTGGTGCAAAAACTTGTATGTGAGAATGTGTGCTTGCAATGAGCCAAGTAATTCAGCACTGCAGGAATCCCACCAACTTCAACTCCAAGCTGGTAATGAACACGGGCCTGGACACGTCCAGCTGATGTGTTTGCCTGCAGAAATTATCTATGTACAGTCAGTGACAGCAGTGTCCTTCAGATGTTGGGTTTGATGCAGTAAGCATACGTGACACTTCTGCTTTGCTTCCTCTTCTTGCTGTGCCTTGGAACGGTCATAGCTGTGCTCTGCTTACTGTAATCTAGCCAGAGACACCCTGTGCCTGGGAAAAGGCACCCTGTGCCCGGAAAAAGGTGATCTGGGCAGCTGTGTTGAGGAACTTGTGTCAGCCTCCAGCAGCTAGTTGATCCCCTGTGCATTGCTGCTCTTTTTCTCTGCTTCAGTATCCGAGCCAGTGCGTTTCCAGCTGGCAGAGGTGTGCCTGAGCAGCGCTGAGCAGCAACTGCTTGGAGGACCAGAATGGCGTGGCTGGAGCAGTGGTGCTTGCTGACGTAGTTGACTAGGTGAACTGGTTGACTGGTTAAACATCAGTGGCAAAAGAACTTGCAAAGCTGCTTTGCAGAAGTGGGCGGGTCTCAGCCACATCCTCACTGGCTTTGGTATTTGTCCTCAAGCCTGATTTCCATTTTCTGTACACCCTTTGCTTTCTGTTCTCCTTTTTTGGCAGGATATGTCAGCCAGTAGGTTGTGGCAGCCTGTCAGAAGTGACTGGAGACCTTCACTGCATGTTCAAAGGCTACCCACTCTCTGTCCAGCGTGAAAACGCCACAGAAGGCGTGGAGCATCCAGTCAGTCCTGTTGCTCATCTTTCAAACTGCAGGAGATGAGTGGCAATGTCACCCCAGGACACACCACCCTAAAGGCATTGCCATAAGAGTTATGGGAACATCTCAGCAGGTGGTTTTCAGGTGAAGAGCACTTAAGGCCATGGATGTGAATGCTCTCTTTTCACAAGCCCTTCAGCGATTTACAATGCTTTCTGTTCAGGTGCATCTGAAACAGGTATTACAAGGGACACGGCTCCTGCCACTCCCTCCTGCAAGGCTGAGGTGCAGGGCAGGTAGGTAGTGCCCTCTTCCCTGAAGGGCTTCACCCATGTGTGTTTCCTGTGCTGTGGGCTCCAGGCTGATGCAGAGATGGCACACTGACCATTTTTGCTTCTTGCTGTACACCAGTGACCCCTGGCTGCTTTCCCACTGATGTAGCTCGCCACACCAGTGGGATATCGAGGTGGCTGGGGGGCAGCAGCTGCTGGGAATGTGGGGGGGAACAGCTGGCTGCTGCCTCAGCCCTGCTGCCTGGGGTATGCTGGCTGGAGAGGTGGGGGGCAGGAGGGGAGAGATGCCTCCAAGAAAGAGCTGGGCCACCATGCTCACCTTCTTCCAAATCCATCTGCCCGTGCTTGTCAAAGGCGATGCCTGCATGGCTGCCCAAGGCTTTGAGGCATGTAGAGAGATGCCAGGGAAGTTTAATCCAGCTGGCTTGGGTGCTCTTAGGCAGGGAATTGCCACCCCAACCTTTAATCACCTGAGCAAGTGCCAGGTGAGCCTGAAAAGCTCAGGCTGAAAATGATGGCAGAGAAATGAAAATGATGCAGAGAAAGGCAGAGGTTTTGTCTAGCATTGATCCTGGCTAACAGCTCCCTTGTGAGGAATGGGCTGTGCTGCAGGTGGTCCTTCAGTCTGCTCAGGCCACTTCTGAGGTGCTGGTCTTGGAGAGACTCCATCCCTATCTTGCAGGAAGAGGAAAGGCCTTGTCTGGGCCAAGGGGAAATCCTGAGGGCCCTCAAGCATGTGGCCAGGTCTGCTCATCTTCCACAATGTCCTACAACAGCAGGAATATTGTACAAGGAGGTGATTTAGGCAGTACTGTGGGTTTTCACAGCACGTGGCATGCCCTCAACTGAAAATTTGCATAAATACCTTTCCAAGAAACGAGTATTTTCTAAATAGAACAAAAATCACATGAGAGGCAGGGAGGGGCATTTACGGGAAAGGCAGGTTTGCTACATTTGGATCTCATGCAAGAAATGGGATTAGTACTGTCCACGAAAGTTAGAGTGTGAATTTGTAAAGGTCTGGTTGAGGAAGTTCTTTAGCGCACATGGAATGACCTTGATGTTTTTGACCTGACAAAGCCAGTTAATGCTAAGAAGCAGTTTTTGTGTCCATGACAGGGAGAAGAGATCATAAGTCCCCATGAAACCTCTTCAGGGCACCTTCATGTGAGCCCAGTGGACCAGGGAGATCCCCACATGGTATCGGAATGATTGCTGTTGAAGACTGTAACCCCAAAACCCCAGAGCCACCCTCCTTTTGAGAAAGAGTTTGAGAGGTGGAGAGGAGGCAGGGGAGAAGTGAGTTTATTTAGAATTATCCACTTAAGGTCTTCTTCCTTAGTTGCTCTCAGAGCATTTTCCAGAGGACACTGCTATTCTTACCCTGGCTTGTCCCATGGGGAAAATGAGGCACATAGCAATAAGGTGGCTGAGCTGTGGTCAGTGCAAAGCCTGGAGAAAGACTTCACTCTCTGGGATTTCAGCTAGGTGGTTGCTACCAGTTAAATTGTAAGTGATATAAAAATATCTGTTCTGCTCCCTTTATTTAAAAACCACCATTTCCAGTGAGAAGCAGATAGAGGGAGAGTCAGTAATCCCTGCTGCTTCCACTTCTTTTCCTTACTAGTCTGCCTTTCAATTCCCTTTTACCATTTTACATTTCGTCACTTGATACCAGCAGCTGTTTTGGGACATCTCTATCTGTCACATCCTTCTTTTTATTTCAGTGTCCAAAAGTTTGAGTGTGCCACAAAAAACAAAACAAAACAAAAAACCTCCACATTAACAAAATGTGAGTTTCCTCTCAGGTTCAGTTCTAAACACGTCACTTTAATGATGTCTAAACTACATAGCACTTGATGAGCAAAACATTACTATCTTCTAGCCACATTTGTTTTCCCTGTCTCCCAGAGCATTATAGTCACCCAGGGAGAACTGCGTGTTCTACTTCACTGCTGTAAAGCTATTATGGGTATGAAAAGTTCCCATTAATCTGCTCCACACATGGATGTTTCTGGATAAAGTTCAGTAGCCAGATCCCTCTTTCTTTGTGTGCATCAAACGAAGCAGAAAAATGCCTCCAATTTAAAGACACCAAATGAATAACCAAATAGATGAGATTAATTTTTGTTTAATCCACGTGGGCAGCGAAGCCAATGGCCAATGTTTGTGTGTGGACTTCTCCCGGGAGTTCATTACCAGCCGAGTCTGTAATAAGTTAATGCAGAGATTCCATGGAAATAGGGGGTTAATTATATGCAGAGGATGTTGGCCAATGTACAGCTTTGAACAACAAAAATAGCCCAAGTCTTCTGTTTTGGATGTGGAATCAATTAACGAGGTCTATGACATGTACCAGAATTTGTTGAGATAGTTGTACTATAAGGATACTTTTTTTTTTCTTCTTTTCTTTTTTTTAAAAAAAAGCTAAAGAAAATAAGTGGGTAATGGAAGGCAAGGGAGAGAAAGACATGAGACTGGTAATAAAACACTGGACTTTGGCCTGGGGCCAAGGCAGGCTTTTCAATGGGTCTGAAGTTTGGACGGCAGCACAGTTTTCACTAACTGTCCAAAAGGTTATACCATAATAGAGGGAGAGAAGAGGTTGATTTTAGTTTACCAGCTCCCTTCTCTCTGCTGGCAGGAGTGTTATGCTGCTAAGATGCTGCAGTCAGTACACTGACGGATATCAGCATGTGGCGTGGCGTGCTGCAGATTCAGCTCCGAAGCTGAAACATAAAAAATCCTCCTCGATGCCGGTTGGCACAAAGCTAAATTTTTCCCCCCTTTCCACATCTGGTTTTAATTTAAAATGTGTCTTTCTGTGCTTTTTTTCCACCCCTTGCCACATCTTTAGAAATGGCTTCTTAAAAAAAATAATTTAAAGATAGGGTGTTACTACCCTTCCCCTATATTCCTAGGTTTTAGAATTAATGGTATGTATGTGTGGTAGTTCAGTAGTGCATCTCAGGAGCTGAATAGAGCACAGCATACCTTTGTAAAGGGATATTTCACCAAAAAAGGCAGAGGAAGACCAGATAACTTTTACTTCAGAGCAGTGAAACACATTTTTGGCTGTAAAAAGTTTTCAAGGGGCCACTTAAACAGGTAGAATACAAATTGGAAAGAAAAAGATTTGACCCATTTTCACCCCATTTCACTTTAGGACAAGCTCTGGGCATGTTCCAGGCATTTCTAAAGTGCCTCACTGTTTTTTTTTTTTCTCACCCCCTTGTTCCAGCTTGGTCCCTAAACACATTAATTTGTTCCTAGAAATTATCTACTTGATGGTTGTGTTTTTGGATTTTTTTTTTGTTTGTTTGTTTTGCACACAGAAATCTTCAGACCAAAGCAAACAGTGCCACAGAAAAATGTTGCAATTCAACCCAGTTTTGAGGGAAGTGCCCCTGATAACTTCTCAGCTCCAAAGAGAAGCAGTGGAGGCTGGGGCCACCAAGTCTCCATGGAAATTGCAGAGGGTAAGGTTTGTTTAACTAATTAGTGGTAATCCTGAATAACTATGTGGGCTTTAATTTATGGGGTTTCCTCCAGGTTCTGTGTTCAGCTCTTCACGGAGTACCTGGCTCCCTGGGTTTTGGACTTCTGGAGATCTGAGGGGCCACCTAGCGCACAGGGACGTGGCTTGAGGTCAAGTGCCCTCCAGTCCCCTGCATCTAGTGATGGGCAAGCATTATGCCTGGCTGTTGTCCCAGAGGAATTCTTGGGGATCCAGAATGCAGGCTAGGACATGGGCAGGATGGACACCCTTGTCCCTCCAGTCTGAGGAGGCTGACTGCATGTGGGACCTTGGTGTGCCATGCCAGGGAAATGGACTCTGTCAGCAGGGGCAATGCAGGGACCCCCCTGACCTTTCACCTGCCTGCCTGGCTGGCTGCTTAGAGTTAAAATGTTACCAGGGAAGGTGGCTGCAGCCTCCATACAGCAGGTCTGCTGCGACCATCGCCTCCCAGGGGCACCTGGGGACAAGGTCAGAGCAGAGGGAAGGGAAGGGAAGGGAAGGGAAGGGAAGGGAAGGGAAGGTTGTTTCTGTGGCAGCTCGTCAGACAGACAGGGAAGGAGAGGCCGGGGAGGCCAGGCAGGAGGAGGATGTGATAGCAGGGCTGAGGTGCCCAGCCTCGGGCCATCAGGGCAATGAGGAGACACAAAAGCTGTGGGGCTTGTTAGTCAGGGCCCAGCTTGCCAAAGGAGCCCACAGGGCCCCAGCCTGCCAGAGGAGCCCACAGTAAGGAGCAGGTTTCTTAGCCAGCGCGTGGGAATGAGCAGTGCCTTTATTTTGCCTGTAATGCCAGGGGCAGCTTCAGGCACTGTTACAGGTGCACTGAGACTGAATGCCAGCATTCAACTCCCCCATGAGCCCCAGAACCTGCCAGGTGTTAGAGCAGGAGCAGGCGACATCTGTTCTCTGGCCAGCCACAATTCTAAATGGAAAAGGTACTTCCCAAGTACCAGAGCACCACTCCCTCATTTATATCCTGGACCTGGTCCAGTGAGGGTCACAACCAAGGGAAATGGGAACATCCAGCCCCATTCTAGCTGTAAGAAAACAACACTTTTGTTTTCTGAACTATCTGGGGAGTGCCACAAGAGAGGGGGTCTCTACTGTCTGGATCTTTTTAGTTTTTAGTTCTTCCTTGTTTGGCAGTGCTTAAGGATGGGATGACCTACTGCTGACACAGTTGAGTAGTGCCATGTCCCAGGCCTTTAACACAGATGAAACTCTTCACAGAGCAAGAATGGGTGATGGCTGCCTAATTCCTCTGTAACCAACCTGAGCAAGGAAGTGTAATTATGATAGTTATCGCTGGGGGATGTTTCAAGGGGAGAGCATGCTAGATACTTTGACTAAGCACTTAATTTATTTTTTTTTTCTATCAAATTACTTCCAGCCCAGCAATGAGGTCCTTCAGTTAAGGTCAGCTAAATACCTGCCCCATGATAGCAGGCCACAGACCAGATGCGAGATGCCATGGTGTCACCTCATCCACTCTTTTCCTCTTCAGCTGCAACCCTCACCCCACTAGCTAATTTTCAGCATTTGGCTTTGTATAGTTTTAAATTAATCAAGCTCCATTTACTATTAAACCGCTTGTTCATTTCCCTTTTAAAATCCAGATTTTTGTTCACAGTCAAATAAGAACATATCAATATTTTGTCTTTTCTGCAGTGTATCCCCAGGCAAAAATTATATTGTAATAATTAGCTGGCTAGCTTGTTTTAACAGTTCCTGGCTTTTGGCTTTATGCAACACTGCAGGTGTGATTCTAGTAGCAATACTGTAGGTGTGAATTATGATGTTAGTGTAATAGGCTGTACTTTATTGTGCTTCATTGCTTAATTGGCTTCTTCCATAAGGATTCTGGAGTTGCTACTGGGAACTAATGCCAAGCTTTACTTTGAAAAGAATGATACTCTTTATTTGGTGTTTACTAAGGTCAGTAATTTCAGTGGGTAACTGGCTTTGGGAAATGAAGGAAAGATGTCACTAAATGAATTAAGAAAGTGCTTACTAAGTCCTTAATAAAAAGCAGAGCAGGCTAAAAGATGCTCCTTGTTATGCGTAGATACTTGTAACCCCAACGAGCCCTTTGGGAAAACAGCTGGCTGAGCTTTCTGGCAAAGGAAGCCCTCTCCCATGTTTGGGGGATTCCCAGGTGGTGGGCAATATCTCTGGGTGGTTACATGCTCTGTGACCTCCTCTCCCCTCTCTATCCTTCCCACCGCTTTACTTTTTTCAGAAGATTGGAAGATCAAAGTTTTGTCTTCACAGCAACACACAGGCTGATCCTCTTCCCACCCCTGCAGGGGTGCACCCCAGGCAGGGGGCTGCCTTCCCCCCATCACATGGATTGCCTGAAACATCAGGAATGTGGGCAGCCCTCCAGAGCATGTGCAGATCCTGCCACTCTGCCTGGGAATCAGGGGGCAGGGGGGAGTCCCAGGGGTACCCAAATGCCCCATGGATGCCTCCACCACTTGAAACCTGAGACAACTTCAATATGTGCAGCCACACCCTGGTGTGGAGACCAAGGGTGTTTTTCAATGGTTTGAAATAATGAAAGCTGCTGCTCCTGTGAGTCACTCAAATTCCCACCATGTACTTTTGCTAAATTATTTCACCTCTGGTTCCCTGTGCTCCCCAGCACTGTGCCTATTCATGCTGCTGAAGTTCATTTTTGGTCTCACACCTTTCTTTAAGCCTTTTTCTGTTTGTCTGGAGCTGCAGGTTTAGCAGGAGGATCTGTATTTACTTTCAGCTGGGTGAAATATTTATGCCTGGCATCTTGTTTGCAGGAGTAGTGGGATAGGTGATTTCCCAAGTGGGATCTTCATCATACAGAGTAGGAAACTTTTGATTTACCATTCTTCTTGTAATGGTGTTTTGCAAAACTGTTAATGCAAAGCAGGGCTGGGCAGTAGCTACAAAATATGGATGCAGATCTAGATTCTGAAGTCACAGAGTTTTGCCTTGTTGCCCCAAAACACTGAGGCCATATCTGTGGTGGATGCTACCTTGCCTTACTGGGGATCAAACTGAAAATGTGCAGAGCTGAAAGCCCAATGTATGGAACATTAATGGTTGGGTTAACAGGTGCTAGCCATGCACAGATTGTCCTTTTCTATGGCTGAGGCACAAAAAGTTGTAGTGCTCATTTCTTCCTTTTTCCAGGTCTCACCAGGTCCAGCCCAAAGGAGATGAGCATGTTTGAGCTGCGTTTGCACTGTCTGGCGAGGAAGACAGGATTCATCTCTGCCACAAAGTTCTCAGTGTGGTTTGTGCTGAAGTGGGATCCCACATCTGGGATCTACCCAAGAGCTACATCATACTCTCTTGGAGATAGGAAAGCTTCATAAAGGGAAGACTTTGAATCAGGAGTCCGCTGTGCATTGCAACATTTATCGCCATGATTCATGTACCTCCAGTGTTACTGCAAACCTGGGCAAAGTGTGGAATGATTCTCTCTCTTATCTTTGAGGAAATGCAATGTGCTCCAACCACGCCGACTCTGAAAGTCAGCTCTACCCTGCTTTGGGACACAGAAATTGTCAGGATTTTTGAAAAAGCTTAACAAACCTCAGCATCATAATCTAGCCAATTAATTTTGAAGTTCTTTGGGAACAATTCAGGGTTTTTCCTTTTCACCTTATGCAGCTCCATAAAACCCTTGGAGTTCTGCAGGTACCTAACAAGTTATGAAGGAGCTGGAGGCACTAAGAGAGCTGGAACATGATTAAGAGCTGCCAAATTACAGGGAACACTTTGAAGTCCCTTAAACCTCTCCCTTTCCCTACTTCATCCTGGCAACTAGGACACGAGCCTTTAGCTAGGCTGTCTTCCCCTGAGGCAGTCCCTTCACTTGACGCAGGAGATGATCTGAAGCCACAGGCAAGGGGTTCAGAAACTTCATGACAAAATCGTGACATGTTAAAAAAAAGAGAGACTGGGTGAGCTGCAGCACAGAGGATCACAGGAGGGAGTAGCTGGCATGTGTATGCCAGTGCCAGAGTCCTCAGACTTTCATCATGACAACCACAGTTTGACTGCCAGATAAACCACCTCCTTTTGTATTCACAATTGCAAAATGTCTCTGCAGCAGCTCTAAAAATTGCTCAGAGAGGAAAGAAATAGAAAAAATTTTCTTGCATCCTTAGCATAGCAGGTGTTTTTACAAATTAAAGAAAAAAAAAGAGATTAATTCTGCATTTTATTTTGGCTCTTTGCTATATCCCTGCTCTGTGTCTGAAATGTTTTCTTTACCAAAGAGACAAGCAGAGGCAGTCAGCTCTTTACAGACAGTGTTTTTAAGTTTATCAATGTTAAAGTTGTTTTCTTGTATAAATTTCAGTACTGTTTTTTGGTTTAGATAGCAGGGGGTAACTGTATTTACTTTGTTGTCCTGTTGTCTTTAGCAGAAAAATTTAATGAGTTTGTTTCTCACTCCTGTTTGCCATGGAGGCCTCAGTCTCAGAGAAAATTGTAGAAGAAACTCAGTTAATCAAAAGTTAAACAAAATGAAAGCAGTTTGTATGGCGCCCTGAAGGTTATTAGACTCAAGGTCTGAGCAGCTGCCAAGGGGAGTGAGTTCCAGGGCAGGAGCATTCATCTGAGAAATCCCAGTAGCTGGACGTGGAGGGGCTGAACCTGGGAGCTGCAGGCGCCTCCCAGCTGAGCCCGGCTGCCATGGCTGCATGTGGGGGTAGGACCCCTGTCCCATCCCACACTCCTGGTCCAGAGAGCAAATGGATGGGAGGGTGTGCCCCACTCCATGGGAGGGCAACAGGGACTTGCCAATTGTTCCAGAAGCCTGGCTGCTTCCATTACCAGCTGTGGAGTGAGCAGGGAGCTCTAAAATCACAAAGACAGACAATTGCTGGGAGTTAGGGCTG
This sequence comes from Thryothorus ludovicianus, assembly GCA_013397245.1. NCBI lineage: Eukaryota > Metazoa > Chordata > Aves > Passeriformes > Certhiidae > Thryothorus > Thryothorus ludovicianus. Next base: position 257,583 of record VZTB01010731.1, read on the forward strand.
ATAAAAGGGCTCATGGAGCCTGCTACAAGGCAAGTCTGGAAGTGGCACAGAGCCAAGGGGTGCAGCAAGCAGTGCAGTGTGACCAGCGGTGAGCTTTGTGTCCTCTGTGCTGCTCTCATGTGTCTTTGTCTCCCTATCAGAGTGATGCTCTGGAGTGGTGCCTGGTTTATCTTCCACTGCAGTCCAAGCTGGAGGTAGAATTGAAATCACAGGGTATGGATGCAAGATGGAAACAGACAGGCAAAGTATTGCCATGTCCTTTCAACTTCCAAGTGTCTTCCAAGTGCCTCTTCTTATGATATAGAAGAGTGAAAACTGTAAGAGCAGAGATAGAGATGTATCTGGGTACACCTGCACTCTTTATTTGTGAATGTTAAGCAGCTTGTTAAACCTTCCTATACATCAGTTTGTGTATCTGTGCAGCAGTCTCAGTATTTTATTCCTCATTTGTGCCATAATTGCAGGAGTCCTTTATGCCAATGTAGACACTGAGCTCACTGCATGTTGGAATTACAAAATATATGAGAGAGCTGGAATAACAAGAACGTGTGTTTTCTGAAAAAGCAGAAGGTTTCTGGAGGAGGAGTTTTCCCAAAGGGAGCTAAGTTTACAGATCTAACTCATTCAGGCCTTTTTCCGTCTGAAGTTGACGCACACATGCACAAACACACAGGCTCCAGTATCTATTTCACGGACACATTCTTCCCATCTCACAGTGTAAAGGTCTTGAAAGCAATAGCTACTGGCAGTACCCCAATTCAACATATCTAATAGGTCCTTCCCAGTTTCAAAATCACTAAGGACACACATGGCCAAATGAGAGCAGGGCTTAAACTACCTTGCTGTCAGAAGCAATGAAACTAGCTGCCAGTCCTTGTGGGCTTGATTTGTTGGTTCTTTGTTTTTGTAGTCTTGGTTTGCTGACTGCATCTCAAGAACTGTGTTGCTAGAGCAACTTTGTTAATCTAACTCCTGTAAGTAACTCCAACTGTTAAATGCAGGACTTTTCAAAATCTAGTAATACACTGCAGTGGGTTTTCATTGTTTCCCAAATTTTATGGATTAATAGGCTCCAGGTGGAAGGGGAAAAAAGAGTAAATTTGATTATTTGTAAACTACCTCTGACTCAGTGGACCTGCCCCGATTTAGGAGGGCATGGCCTGCCTACCTACTTAAAGGAGATATTTTGGATGCGCATCAAATGGCCTAACTCTGCTGACTTAAACACAGCGTTTCCAATTTACATCACCTCAGTGTTTGAACCTGATGTTACCTATGCAGGCATTTAACCAGAGAAGGGACACTGCCTCTCCTTCAGCTTCACATTTGACCTTCTCTGTGTTTACATGGGATTGTGTGTGTACAGAGATATGGAAGTACAGGTATGATCACAGAATATCTATGCTTTGCCATGTTTTCCTGTCTGCTTAGGTGGGAAATCTTAGCTCCAGTAACTAGCAGAGAAACTTTTTGATGCAAACAATCATTGGAGGAAACAAATTCCCCCAAATTCGTCCTTGTGATTTGCACCTGGTCAGGTCACTGTGACTCTCCAGGCTAATGGGAACAGAGTTCTTTACTGGCTGACATGCATTTCCCAGGCTTAAATTTCTACTAGGAGGGTTTTTCGGGTTTTGTTGGTATTTTTGTTTTTTACATTGCGTCGTCTCTCCCTGCAATTGTCATGCTGCTGTTCATACTTCCCAGCCTAGGGGAACTCTGTCCAGGCTTTATCTTAGTGATTTGTACTCCTATGGTCACCAGAACAGTTCAGGCTTATTCTTTTCAACAAAATTATTTATTGTCAGGTTATCTGGGAGTTTGACTCAGAGACTATATTCCACTAATAAGCATAATTTTGAAGAGCTAGTGTTTAAAAAGAATTGTTATCTACTGCTTACTGGCAGGTTTTGAATCTTACATCCCTGTTGAGATTGATTTCCTTTACATGCCTAATTACTGATGACACAGTTAGATATAAGCTAAAGAGATATCTTGCAACTGGAAAAAAAAAGGAAAAAAAAGAAGCTTTAAGCCAAGTTCCCTTTGACTAAAACAGAAGGCTGCTCCATTTTATTTCATTTAATAAAGTCACCATGGAAGGATTCTCCTCCAAGAACTTGCAGCAATATGAGGAGTGTGTACAAAACAAGTCCAGACATCAAACAGGGCAACTCCCAAAATGTCTCTGCATTTGTAAACATGCATCACATCTGCTCAGCTTGGCTGTAAGCGTGAAACATAAAACTTGGGATATCTGTCTTATTAATTTAAATGGATGCTAATTCAGGCTGTGGCTTGAGGAGATGGAGGATACAGCTGCAGCTGGCTTGGAAAAATGTTTCAAGAAAAAAAAAAGACATCCTAAAAAATTAAATATGTTTTTATTATAAAAAAAAAAAAGATCAGTTGTCTGATCTGATTTGTAGTGCACCCCTAGGTAGGCCATTTGGAACAACTGCCTAAGCACTGCTGACACAGTTAACTTTTTCCTGGGGTCAAACAACAATCTTTTTTCCAAAGGATGTTCAGTGATGATCAAAATACAGAGTGAGGGAGAAAAGCTTCTGAGGTATTGAGACATGTTTCTTTTATTCCACAGTATGTGTGAAAATGGCTGGGGAGCCTGGGGAATATTGTGAGGTATATTGAAGCTTTATAACCACCACAACCACAGACTGGGCTGCTTCAGCAGGTGCACTTTTCCAAACACCAGCAGAAAATCCAGTGAGAACAGGCACAGAGTAGTTGGTATGGATGTAGAGTGGTACAGCTTATCCCTTAGTTAGAAATATTTATGTAAGTATAAATAAGTAAATTTCCCAAAATTTCCATAAATAAATATATTATAGGAAGATATTTTACTTATTCAGCAAAGTTTTATACCAACACAGGTGCCTGGGCAACGGGAATAGTAGTCTTAGAGACTACATAAACTAAATCAATATATATTTGATGCATACATACAAATGCACACCGTATTTGATACATAATTATAGCATGGAGAGCGTATAGAGATCAGGTGTGAGATGTGGTGTAGAGTGAGTGGCCCGAGGTGACCTTCATTCATGGCCAGGCACTACATGAGCCTCTTGGTTTTGATGTTAATATTGTAGTCACTACACTCCTGGTTGATATACCTTTCGGACACAGTTGCTGGAAGAATGGTTTGCCCTTACCTTTGCAAGTTACATCTCTGAGATTTTACTGGCAGAGCTGCTGATTTGACTTGTCTCATGCAGTTCTGCCAAAATACCTACCTGCACATTTGACTGTGAAGAGGGTGTCTGTCCACAGCCAGGGGCTTTTGGCTTGAGGCAAAGCATACTGAGCACAACAAGAATCAGCTGATCAAGACTGATCTGGACTTTCAAGAGTTTGGGCATCTGAAATTAAAAGTTAAAGTTTTACAAACTAGTTGAATCCATAAATACAAGCACAGTTATCGTGCCATCTCTGGAGTACTTTCACACACTGGTTAGCCTCCTGTCAATATCTAGACAGATGCACCAGCCAGGCACACTTTCCCATGCAAAATGGTCTTCTTTGTGGAAAGAATTAACACAAAGTTTTAAAAGAGAGACAGCAAATCTGTCACAAGTTAAACACGGAAAACACAGTTTTGGGAGTGCTGCAACCTCCTGGAAAATGTTGGGCTTCACACTGTGGGTATTAAGTACCATGTAGTGAGAACTCCGTGTGGATTTTGGTGGGGCAGAAAGGGGAAAGTAAGGCACATCCTAACACAGAAAGTGAAGTGTGCTTCTTAAGGGTGCAAAAATGCCTCGACCTTTTGCCTTTGTCAAAACCTCACTTTATAGGTGTTCTGTGGCTTGTGTCACTTGGCCACACCCCAAGCTCACCTCTAACGTGGCTACATTTCAGCAATGTGGTGTGTGCAAGTGGCATGGATGATTATCTATGTGACAGCAGGACCCAGAGGCTGAAGCCAGGGCTATAACCCTTCGTGTTAGGCACAGAATAAGCACACTGGCAGGCTCACTCTGAATGTTCAATCTCCTGGTCTAGAAAGACTGGCAAAAGAGGAGGAAAGGGAAGAGAAGCAGCAGGAAAAAATCATCCAGGGTTGCACAGCGTGGAAACAAGGCAGCAGAGGCTCCTGCTGATGGGTGGTGGCTGTTTTCTTGCCTTCTCAGCAGCCAGTGTTGTCACTTAATGCTGCAGAAGGTAACTTTTGGGTAATGTCTAGGCGCAGGGTTTTTGCAGGGCAGCTCTGCTGGCTTTTCATGCTGTGATGACCTAAGAGCATTTCTCATCCTGTATGACTGCTGTGCCCTGCTGCCAGAGTGACTGTCCTTATGTCTGAGTGACAAACAGGTACATGTGCCCATGTAGAGGTTTTTCTAGGGCAAAGTTCAGCCTCTGAGTTTCAAACTGCTTGTATGCAGCAGATCATTGCTCCTGCTGGAGCAGGGCCTCGAGTACCTGGACCTCTGATGCCACAGCCTCCATCTTACACTTTGGGCTGAAAAGTGCTCTGCAAAGGATACATCGTGTTGTTAACACAGCTGATTTCCCAAGGGAGCTGTGTGCTTTTGTTCTTTGATTTTTCCCTAATTCACAGGAATGTCTGATGTTCTCCAGAGTACAATAGACTTTATTTGCTAATGATTATTTCTATTCAATCTCCTTAATAGGACTGAGGGAGCAGTAACTGGTCACCCCTCTGCAATGTCATTCACGATCCCTTCTGGACCTTTTGAGTGACTAGGCTGGTAGGAAATGACAACAGAGTGCTGATGAGATTATCACTTCTTGCTCTTCATAGTGTAAAAAACCCCAGGACTAACTCATTCTTCAAGCTCCTCAGTGACTAATAGTTGTTTTATCATCCTTTCAATTAGAAAGCATTTATCATCAATCTTTGCTAGCTCACTGCATGAATTGACCTGTCATTCACTGTCTCAGCCCTTGGAACTGGTAATTAAGTTTAGCAATCTGCCTCAGCAGCTCCAGTTGAGATATGTGGTATGTTTCCATGTGAGTAGGCAGACACTTTGGAGTTTCCTTCCCAGCAGAAAAGGGCTTTGAGAATAGTGAAGAAGGGTCCCAGAAGATGCCCTGTATTCAGGTACATGCAACCTTGAAAGCCTCACAAGCAGAGTACAGTGAGTGACATGGAGCTCTACATGGCTGGGGGTGGGCTGCAGAATGGTGTCAACGTGGCCAACCTGACTACCTATGGCCCAGGGAGAGGAGCAGCCTTGTTGGGAGTCGGCCACCATAAGCTGGGACCAGCACACAGTGCTCCCTAGCTGAGCATCTGCCTCATCCCTAAATTTTCCAGACTGCGTGCTTTTGGAACAGTAAAGGAGATTTTGCTCTTCATTCTCGATGTTGAGGTATGTCAGTCTTGAAGTTTGGGCACAGATGCAAAGCTCTGAAGTCTGGGTACCTCTTTGTTGTTGACAAGGGGTAAAGCAAAGCAGCTGCAGTGAAGCATGCTGTGTGTGATGAAATCTGGGGATCAAGTACACTGACACAGGTCCTACATCTTCTCCAGTTCAGTTCTCCTCAGTGCTGGCAGAGGACATGTCCTATTGACAGAGTAAACAACAACAGCAGCAACAACAACAAATGTAGGCCAGCCTCCTGCTGAAGGAAGTTTCTTAAGGAGGTTGACCCTATGGAAAAGTGGCTGAACTGCAATGGCACGGTGTGATTTGCCATGCTAACCCGAGGGTAATGCTAGCAATGTCACAGGTATTGCTGACTCTGAGGCTGCATGCCTGTTGTTATCCCCTGGCCTGTCCAGGTATCATTTTCTTGTTCAGATAAGAGGAAATTTGCAGATTGCTTACACTAAAGCCATACTGCTGGTAAAGGAGCTTTGCCCCTCATCTTGATCTATGGCTGATGATAGTTGATAAGGGCTGATTTTCAGTAGCCAGCCCATTGTTTTTTTAAGCAAACTTTACTCTGAAAAAAAGAGACATTTTAAAAAAACCCACACAACCCTCTTCACAACTGTCAAGGGGTACAGAAATGCTCACTCCAAAATCAGGTTCAGTTTGCCTGGTTTGGGGTTTTGGAGGACATGCACTATTTGCAGGGTTCACTGAACCCCACAGAAGATTTGGATTTGAATTTTTCTGGAGCTCTAAAATATTTCTTACTGTTTCTGAAAAGATTCCTTACTCTGTTTTGCCACAGGAAACATCCTAAGGGGATTTTTCTGCTTCTTCTTTTCCCCTCTTTTCACTACACCAAGTTCATCTCCCTGCTGTGTTAAGGAGACCACCTACAACTTAAGGAAATAAAGACCTCTGTGAAAAACTACGGGCAAACCCAATATTGAAGGGTCAGCTCCCCACAATATTTATCTAATTGTCTGAGCTGGTCCAACCACAAAATGAGGAAGGAAAAAAAAATCCCTATCATGTGGTGGCTGGGAGGGTAACCTCTGTTAAAAAAACAACAACAAAAACAAAATGCAGCAGTGTAAAATTGATGGGAAAAGTGCCAAGTAGAGGAAAGGAAAAAGACTGATATTTATGAGGTGTAGTAAATAGTAGCACTAGGAAGTAGTGCTTGGTGAGGATAAAGCTGCAGATATCTTTAATTTTGGAGCAGAGAGACAGGGTTTTGTCTACTATAATTTATTTAAGAGGTTTCTCTGTGTTTATAGGGGAAAAAAAGTGGTACTGAATATGAATTAAAAAAAAAAAAAAAGCAAAAAAATACACTTTCTTCCCTGAAACCACCCAGAGGTTCCTTACAGCATTCTGCACCCTGAAGACCTTGTGCCTTAACTCCAGACCTGAAAAGCAGAGAAGGAAAGCAACACAATTTGGAGCAAAGGCCGCCTTTCCTCACTGAGGCACTAAGCATGGATGTAAATTACAGGGTATCTGTTTCAGGCCCCTTTGAGTATAGGGCTCCTCTAAGAGCTCCAGAGTAAGATAATCCTCTGGAGATCAGAGGCAGCGTGCTATTAGCAGCAGCTCATAGGTTACATTTAGTGGTGCCTGGGGTACCTTTATGCTGAAGTGTTAGTGTCAGCTCGGAAGCACATAATCTTTCTCTTGGGTCTAATTATACATTCATTGCACATGCAACAGAATATTCAAATGTGTTTAATTAGTAGAAAGATTGTGCTTTAAACCCACAAAAGCAAGGCAGGAAGGAATAAGGATGAAAAGTCAAATAGCCTCTTTTATCTAATTGCATCTCAGACTACCTGGGAGTCCCTAAACACCAATTTGAAAGATACTGTAAAAATATTTAAATATAAAGCCATAGCTGAATATGCTATGGCCACAGCAAACCCCTGTGTTTCTCTTATGCTTAAGGACCAGTTGAAATGTTCCTGATTTACACCTGTTCATATAGAAAGGAAAAGTGTACAGTTTGTGTTCAGTTGCCCCTCAGTTGGATCGCTATAACATTTGTGGTGTGGGCAAAATTTCTTCTGTTGTTTGCAAAAGGAGTATGTTACCTGCTTTCAAAATGTCTTCTTTACATTTTACCATTAAAGTTCTCAAGGATTTCCATTAAAATTTAGTTAACAGTGCAAATAGAGGGTTATATTTAATTATAAACTATAAAGGCTTCACCCTTGAAAACAATGTCATAATTTTATCTTTTCATCTGAAGTACTTTGTTTTTTCTTTTTTTTTGTGTGGTAAGTTAAGTGGATTCTGCAGGTGCTTTCTGAAATCTAATGGTGACATAATTGTTATATAAAGTTGCAGCAGACAAGTTTTTTACCATGGAGCCTGTGGCTGAAGAAGAGATCCAGCAAGAAGGAGGATGAAGGCTTGTGCTTCTGCCAGTTCACTCACTAATTAGCCCTGGGTGAGCACTTTTGGCTCAGATTTTCAGGAGTGGTCACTCTGCCCCCAAGGCCACTCATATGACATTATTTTATATTCATTGCTGAGTATCAACAGCTCCATAGGAGACCATCTCTGGACAGGCATTGGCCTTCAGCCAGGGATCTCCAGGCTGCTCCCAGGGGACCCAAGTGTCCTGGCCATGCTCTGGGTCAGGCCAGCTTCACACAGCTTCAACTCTGCCTATCCCCACTCAAGTAATTATAATGCCTTTATCTCAGAGACATTTTGGGTAGAAGGGACATTTTTGAAATAGGGTCATCTTCCATGTAAAATCAGCTTTTCCCTGTGCCAGGACAGGGGCCTGAAGATACAGGTTTTCCCAAGGTATGGTCTGTGGTAGGTGATTTAGTGGAAAGACAGTGCAAGTGTGAAAGGAAAAAAAACAAACCATGAAGTGAGCTGAAAATCCAGCTCCTAGAATTAGAGGAGTTAAGGGTTCTTAGTCCTGCCTTAACAGAGTTCAGACAGTTAAAATAAGCCATTACTATTGAGGATTAATTAGCTCAGCTGAGATGGATAATAATGAATGCCCTTCAGTGGGTTGTGACCATGAAGATGCTGTATCCACAGCCTGTCTGAGAAACTGCAGACTTTCCTCAGAGAATGTGTGTCAGAATAAATCTGTTCAGTATTCCCAAATATGAAAGTTTCCTCCCGGAAAGACAGGACCTTAGTGAAAGAAGAGTAGAAAATAGCCACTTCAATTTAAACTGTATTGTAAGTACAGAGACTGTTTTACTTCCTTCTAGGCTGGAAGCATGGTGCCATATGCAGAGCATGAAACAGGATACAGTGAATTTATTCTTTTAGCAGTTTTGAAAACTGCCATGTCTAAGTGTGCAGCATGTGGAATTTGTCATGCAAACACCTATGTTGTTTCAGATACCCTTAAATAGGCTTTGAAAGGGATCTCAAAGAATACAAGATATTGAGGGACTGATTGGCACTTTCTATGTACAGCACAGTACCATGAGACACAGCTCCTGAACTGTGAGCACTTGCTCTTGCTACAGGCACTAACTGAGGGAAACCTAGGTGGCCCTACCTCCCTGCTCTCCTCCCAGCTCTGCAAATAAATGCTAGGTAAGTTTTGGCAGTCTTTGGCACTTTGGTGCAAGTAAATCTCCTGTACTGACCCTTTAATACGTGATATCTGTTCCAACCATATTTTCTTCCTTCTTCCCCCTCTGCAGCTCCCGTCATTTGGTGGTGTAGCTGGGGAGCAGAGTTCATGCCATTGTGTCTTCTGAGGAGCAGGTTGGCCTATGTGGATTTTTTTTTTCCCACCAGGCTGTGGAAAAGGTGTTCAGAGGGCTGGAGCCATTGTGGCATGGCTGGTGGGAATATTGAGGAGGAGGTAGTGAGGCTGCAGTTGTAACTGTAAGCAGAACCTCTGGCCATAGATTTGATATTTTCTCCTTCCAAAACAACCATCTGTTTGCTACTGTTTGTATTCCATGCCAACCCTCACACATTCAGGCAAGTCTGTGCTACAGGGACACCTGTGGTCACAGCTCCTCCCTAAAGTCATCTTTGCAGCTTGGGAGAAAGGTGACCTCCCTTTTCGGAGTACTTCAGCATGAATTAACAGAAAACTGCCTGTGGTTGTGGGCACATTACTTTGAGTGTTTATGCCACTTATCTGTTACCTAAAGACGGAGGTTTTGAAGACACTTTTAAGTGTTTTTATATTGTTGTTTTTTGTTTTTTTTTCTTTCTTTCAGCTGCTAATCTTACAGTGTCAGGAGCCTGCACTCATGGGAAAGTTGCACCAATTTACCTCAAGGGGCTTTGAGTTTAGGTAGCATGACATGGGATGAATTATGCATGTGGAGGGTAGGAAGGCTCTACAGAAGGATCTGGACAACACTGGAAGCAAAGTGTGACCTTGCAGCTTCCCACTGTGCTCTTTCACTTCACTTTTCTGGTCAGTCACGAGAGCTCAAGCAGAAGGCAGCCGACTCTCCCCATCTCCCATCACCCTTGCAGGGCTACTGCTGCGTGTTCCACTGCAGGGCAGCCATCCCTGGCAGCAACGAGGTTTGCTCCATGACAGGCTCGTGTGAGCACTGCTGGGACTCCAGGCTGTGGATCCATGCTGCATGGGCTAGGTGCATGACTCACAAAAGCTGGGACTGCCCTGCCAGCAAGCAGCAAAGTGAGCAGTGATGCTGCCAGTCCTCTGCAGGGTGAAGTGAGCCTCCCCAAGGCAGCCCTTTGTCCCTTGGAGGGAGGATGAGGAGGAGGTGTAAATCACAGCTGTGTTTCTTCATGGTAACCTGAAAGCCCTTACCTCTGCACCTCTGTTTCACAAACAGCACGGTGGGCCAAGAGGTGACTTTTGTGCTTGTTCTGGTTTTCCTACACAGTGTGACTCGGTCCCTAATGAAAATCAGCGGGAGGCAGGTTTATTGGGTGACCACTGCTCCATGAGACAAAAATCAACTGAGAAATATGAACTGTTGGGTTTTGCCTTGCTCATCCTTAAGGCCTGTGTGCAGATGAGAAGTGCCAAAGGTCAAAAGGCCACTGACTTCATCTGCTTCCCCTTAATTTTTATGTCCACTGTTACTGGATGGGCCGGGTCCAGCCTGTGGATGCCTGTGTCCCACCGCTCTTTTCAGGATGCTTACCGGTGTTTTTGTTGGGGTGAGGACAGGGGTTTCCTATGGGAAGTCAGCCCATGGGGCCAGTTACCACCTCTGGCACTATTAGTGTGCTGAGGAATGAGCAAGGAGGCTGTTGCAAGGAGGAGCACTCAAAGCTTGCAACTGCAAAAATCCGAAAGCAAAACAGTGGAAAACTGGCTGGATAAATGTGGAAAGCTCTTGGAAATAAACAGCCCACAGAGGCACAGCCAATCTTTTTGAAACTGGCTTAAAGCAATCGCTTGCTGTGTCCCCCTCCATGTGGGTTGAGCCTGAGGGGATGGCTGGCACTCCCTGTGAGGTGTGCAGGGGGCACAGTGGGTCCCTCTTCCAGCCTCCTGGGACTATGACGTGGAGAAGAGAAGAGAGGAGAAGAGAAGAGAAGAGAAGAGAAGAGAAGAGAAGAGAAGAGAAGAGAAGAGAAGAGAAGAGAAGAGAAGAGAAGAGAAGAGAAGAGAAGAGAAGAGAAGAGAAGAGAAGAGAAGAGAAGAGAAGAGAAGAGAAGAGAAGAGAAGAGAAGAGAAGAGAAGAGAAGAGAAGAGAAGAGAAGAGAAGAAGCCAGCTGGCAGTGTTGGAGGCCAAAAGCCGCCCTTCCCAAGGGCTGGAGCAAAGTTGAGGGCATTGAGCAAGATGCAGGGCTGAGTCTGGTGTCCCTTGATGGTGGCAGGGGAGGGTGGGGGCATGGCAGGGCTGTGGGAGTTGTTGTTGTCCTGCGTCCATCTGCCCCGCAACACTTTTAAAGCGCTAACATGTTTTATGATGCCGCGCAAGTGAAACGAAATAGTGGCTCCTGGCTCCTCGTAACTTGTGTAAATTCCAGATGTGACAATCCTTTTACTGGCAAATGGAGATATTTATCCTTGTGCTCTTCTCGAGTTGAATTAGCTCCCACTAGGAAGAGCTCGCTGAAAATGTGCCTGCCTGGCTACTAAACAGCTGCATAATTGTCCCTCTGTCCCTTCCCTGAGCTGCACATAAAAAGTGCAATCCAAATTCCTGGGCAAACCAGGCAGGGCCCTGGAGAGCACTTCCCACCCCCCTTCAGGAATTGAACGTCATGCCTAAAGGATAATGCAGGATTAGGCCAAGGGGAAAATGAGTGGCTTAAACAGATCCTAACTGCAGTGAGGCTCAGCAAAATGTGTTCTTATTCCCAGCCACAGCCCTCTCTCTTTTTTTTTTTTCTTTTTTTTTTTAATAAAATTTGTTATTACTGCAAGGGGAAGGAGGAAAGGGCCTCCAGATTGTGCAACAGGCGGAAGAGGAACAGTGTTAGTTCCCTGAAAGCCCCCAGCCCAGGCCACAGGGCTGCCCTGCCGTCTGCCACATGGCAGCCTGCATGGGAAACCCTTCCCAGCCCTTCCCTGCCTGTCCTCCCCCACCTCCTCCTCTCCCGGAACACACAGGCACTAGTTATTAGGGATTAGGTGGAACAGATGCATGTAAGATGCTTACTGCCTTTTCCAGACACAAGGCCACTTTCCAATCAGCTCAGAGGAAACAGGGTAATTAGATGGAGTCGTGGTCGGGGAGTGGGGGGGAATTAGCCTCTTACTCAACCAGAGCCTGCAAGGCCACCTCCTCTCCCCCACACTCCCGCCTTTCCCCTCCTCCCCATTCCTCTGCCCACTCTGTCGTTTCAAAGCTTTTTATTTTTTCTTTCCCTTTTCCAGGAGGCAGCTGATGCCGGCCGGCCGGCTGGCTGCCAAGCGGGTCAGGCCTCTGCAGCTGAAACTGCCCGAGATTCCTAAGCGGGATGATGAATCAGCTGTGTCCTTTAGGACACATCCTCTCTTGGACACGCTGCTGGGATGTCGTGTCTCTCCACTTCCCCGTGAGAGTGTGCTCAGAGCTGCTGGCTGATGACTCTGGGTGGGTTGATGAGTTTGGTTTAACTCTTCCTCCTCCCCCTCATAAACCAGCTTTGCCTCCTGGTGAAGTTATTGCCCCCTAAGCTGATGATAGCAGCTCTAGATGTCTCCGTGGAGGAGGAGTGCCAGGCTTTGAAGGAAATGATGCCTTGCTTGTCATTTGCCTGCTTTTAAAAGCATATTAAGAGAGCTTTGGCTTGAGTGCCCTGCAGGCAGGAAGTCTGAGTGAGGACAGGCTGATTTTCACTGTGTCCATCCCTGTTTCCAAAAAACCCCTTGACTGCTGGGGTTGCTGAGTGCAACTGCTGCAGACTGGAGGCTGCTGTACCCAGGCTGCTTCATGCCTGATGACTTCGCAGCACAAGAGGTTTTCCTTTTCCAACCTTTAAAAGTTCTTGGGTGTATTTATACTTCGGCGCTTGTTCATCCCTGGGGAGATTTTGCTGGGGTAAAGTCCTCCAAATGTGGAGGCCTGTCCTGTCACTGCTAGGCACAGAGCAGCTGAAACAAGGTAATGGTTATCAGGCACTGAGGATGGTGATTAAGAAGCTGACTATTGTATTTATTACCATCTCCTCCCACAAGCTCCTGCCTTGCTTGTTTGCCTTCTGAGGCCTGACTGTACTGCTGTTTATTGGGAGAGCACTGCTCTTTTCCAAGATGTTTGGTTTTTAAAACCATCAGAATGTCCCCAGGGCATTTAAAAGGGGATGTGCTGTGTCACGGAAGATAGTGTTCCCCATGGAAGGATTTTTTTTTTCCAAGTGACAGGTCAATTGGGCAGTAAACATGCAAAGGAGGATCACCATTACAAATGTAAGACAGCAGAGAAGAGCTGACCCCAACTCTGAGGCAAAGAAACGAGAGAGTGTCTGGACTTCCCCAAATGCAGGTGCGACTCCTCACTGTTGGTACCCTTTTAGACATCTTGTAGAAAATTTTCTGAGATTGACATTAACCTCTTTTCATAAGCATGCACAAGCACCAAATGTTGAAATCTTCTTCAGGGCTGGATGGAAAATTTCTGACTATGGTTTGCTGTCAGGAAATGCTGGTTCAGCAAGAGGAAAAAGATGTCAACTTCAACAGTAAAAAAAAGGATCAGAAAGAAACAGAAAAAAAATATGATGCCACTGAAGATACTCTCCTGGGGGCTTTTTGAAGCAGTGAGGTTTATTTTTCAGTGCCCTGTTTTTATTGTTCATTGACAGGGAGGATACACACAGTCAGAGCAGAGGCTGCACCATCTTTTTCCCTGTGGTTTTGCTCAGGATATGGTGGGTAACAGCTTCTGCATACCCATCACATCCTTCCCAGTGCCTACCTGCAAAAACACAGGTGCTAACAGTGCAGGTAAAGTGGGAAGAACTTTTTCTGATGTACCACCTTTCTTAAGGGAGAGCACAAAACTCCTGTGGAGGTATACTGGGATCTGTCTTAGAAGTGGATTATCTCCTTCACTGACACCCTGCACTCCTGGCCATGTGGGTTAACTGGTGACCTAGTAAAACCATTGGCTCCCCTCAGGTCTTAACATACTCCTCCTTTATGTAGCTGCAGCTACTTAGGTCTGGTGATTCTAAAAAAGGCATTCTTCCTGTGCACCCAAGTCCTCACAGAAGTACAAAATTAAATATGCAGGGCAGAAACAAGACATGGAAGAATAACCCTGTGTTGCATGGGAAGTGTGTGTAATTTTGGTTACTGCTCTGCATTTTTTTATGTCTGCCAAATACATGAGATTGACAAGTAAATAGACAAAAATATATATGTTGAAGCAAAAAAAGCTAAGAAAAACAGTATATTTAGTGAAGTTCCGAAAACAGCTAACCAAATAAATCTCCCCAAATACACAACTTTGCTACCCAGGGTGGCTGTTTGGTTCAGGACCTTCCCAATTAGCATTATAAACATACTGATCTGCTATGCATGTTTTAGAGGAAATCACCTAAATATATTATTACTATTGCACAGCAATTAAAATGATGGAGTACTCCAATCTATGTCCTGGTGCAGTGCCAAGTATCAGAGCTCTGATTTATGCATTTCCCCCTCCTCTCCATGCTGCTTCTGAAATGGGACAGCGTGGGAAGCCTGGCAGCACATGGGACAGAACTCCTTTCAGCACTATCAGGCCACTTGCTCCTTGAATTCCCCTCCAGGAAGTGGGATGGTGAGAGGAGAGGAGACTTGGCACTTCCCATCCCTGCTGCTGAATGGGGCCAGGCTTTCTTTGGACTGCAAGTGAATTCACCTGGCCAGATGCTCAGGCCAAGCCCTAGGGCTGCTTGTTGCTAGGAAGGAAAAGTAGAAGATTCCTGAGGTAGTTTTATTTCTATTTCTTTATTTCATATTATGGTGAAGCTTCTGCCTCAGGAGTGATGCTTGTATTTTAGTCTTCTTTTTCAGTGCTGCCCCCTAAGGCAGAGGATACAAGAGGGGAGCATCATTTTTATGTCCACAAGGATGCATCCTTTGCAATTGTGACTCTCTTTGGCTGAGATGTTGGATGCTGTGGCCAGCCTGCTGTGATTTCTGTCTTTCTCTGGGACAGCTGAAGTGAGTACCACAGTAAGAGAGAGTTTCATGATGGATGGAGTGGCAGAACCAACATATTTTACAGAGGTTAGTATGAGCTTTGTAGCTGTTATTTATTACCAGGGCAGGGAACGCCTACATGTGTCCCTATCTCTTATTGCAGTAGTAACGCTTGTCTTGAAAACCAGCTCATCAGCTTTCCCCCAGGCACTCGTCTGCTTTTCCCCTCCTTAGAGTTTCTCCAGGCCATGCTGCCTATTTAGCATTTCCCTGAACTACAAGGGACAGACTGAGTGTCTGGGAATGTGCGCACGAATCAGATGACCCGAAACAGCCTGCATTTTTTTTTTTCCCCTGTTACTGGATCACTCAGGTGTTCTTGCTTTGAATCTCCCTCTTTGTTACCTACCAGGGCATTTGTGGCTGGAAGGTTGTTGGGGCAGGGACAGTTTGACACGGCGTGCACAGCACAGAGGAGCAGTCTGACCTGCTCACAGCTCCACGCGCTGCTGCTCTAATGACAGCGGTGATTTTTCATGCCTGTTATTGCAAGAAGCCAGTAACTGTTTGCAGTAAGCCACATGCTAATCGGGAGCTTCTGGGGACCTTTACCTGTTTGTTTTTCTCTCCGAGTGACTCGCCTCTGAGTGGGACACTTGGCAGCCCCGAGCCTGTGTCAGCCCTGCCGGGGTCTGGCATTTGTCAGTCACTCAGAAGATGGGAGCTCAACTGAGAGGTTTTCCCAGCTGCCAAACATTGTTCCTGCTATGGGAGGCTTTTGGTCCTAACCTTAGAGAAGCTGTCAGTGTTGTGGCTGCTGGGCAATGCTTCTGCCAGCCCGGGGGTGAAAAAGGAAAGACAGGGTTTGTCCAAGTCTCTGGCCAGATAACGCCTGGATTTCACCGCCACGTGATGCAGCTGTTTAGCAGCTTGTGCATGCAAACGCTGTTGAAAACCAACGGGGCATGGGAGTAAAAGGAAGAAACCTTTTGTTTCTCCTCTCCCCTCCTCTGCATGTTTTTGTCATGCTGCTGTTCTCCTGCCCCTCTCCACAGCTATTCGGCAGAATCGCTGCCATTGCAAACGTACGTGACTAATCTGTTACTTGAGGAAACGATTCACAGTCTTGAATGACCCAGGCGGTCAGGGAGCTGATGAGATCCTGTGCTGGGAAGAATGTTTTGGGGTTTTTGGGGGTTTGGTGTGCTTTTTTTTTTTTTTTCCTCCTGGAGGGTTACTCCCTTTGTTAACTGATGGGTGAGAGATACCCATCGGAGTGCTAGATGCACGGATAGAGTCTCTGTTAAAGAGGTGGCCGCGCTCTTCTCAGCCCCAGGGGCAGATATGCTGCGCCAGGGCTGCACGTCCCCCTTCCTCCGCAGCCCTCGGATGCCGTTCCCATGCGGTGGCACGGTGATGGCACGGTGCCACCAGGGCTGATGGCCACAGCGCGCTCGCCGGAGCGCACAGGCTCTGCAAGGTCCGGGTGCGAGATTAGGGCAGATCCTTACTCGTTCGTCTCACAACCAGCTCAGGCAGACACCCGAGGCCGTGGGACCGGAATGCTCTGACCTGAATACAGCCAGGCACTGTCCCTCCAAGCCCGGTGCTCGCCTCCCTGCGCCACTTTGCCTTGCTCCGTTTCAGCTGTGCATCCTTAAGTGATCCAGGGGCTCCGGGCCAAAGGGCTCTTTGCCCCGCTGGGCTGATCCTGAAGAGAAGGGGTGATGTGCCAGGAGGTCTGGGAGGCGAATGGCATTTCATCACTGTTCTCTCGGAAGAGGTAGAGGGATCCAGCATGGGAACAACGGGGGTGGGAGTGGGGGCAGGGGTTAATGAAGAGAAATGGGATAAATTAAAGAAGGAAAAATGTAGGCCAAGTATTTGGAGAAAACATATGTTTAAATGCTGTCAAGCCAAGAATTATTTTCTCAAAAAAAAAAAAAAAAAGAAAGTAAATTCCAGAGAATGACTAAATTATTGGACACAGCTCCTAACTAGGTACCTTGAAAATGTGTTGAATCAGGCTGTTGGTGTGAATTACTACCCCAGCTCTGGAAAATATACCCTAGGGAGCACCAGCTTTCCCGGTTTTCCACTGATCTTAATGCCAAAGTGAAATCTCCTGAGGCAAAGGGACATTAACTAACTTACAGTGCCATCTAGCCCCATCTAAGACATAAGACGACTAGGAGTGGTTGCTAATTTTGTTCCTGTAACCGGGAGGCTGAGTCACTTCAGCTCTAACCCACCTCCTAGGTCATGTGCTTGTGGATATAAGTGTATCTTGGAGTACATCCGTGCATGCACTGGGATATATTTTTAAAAACCTGTCCATGAGCCATAAACATAAATGCCTGACTGGGAGCCATCCCAGCTGGACAAACCCTATGTATTTCCATCACCACTCGAGGTGGGGAGGGCAGCTAAGTGTTGCTTAGGCCTGGCTGGCACTTCCCATTGATAAGCCCTTACTTTGGATGGCTCAGAGATTTGCCAGCCTGCAGGTGCTTGAGCTGGGAGCGTGGGGTGCTGGGTGCTTCCTGCAGGCTGTTTGTAGGGACTTCTCCTCAGAGCAGTGTTTATAACAGCTCCCAATGCTCAGGGCATGGGTTTCAACTTCCTGAGGGAAAAAAAAAAGGCAAATATGAAAGAAGCAATGCTGCTGCTACTGCTTATCTTGTGAAACACGGTGGGGGCAGAGGGTGGTGGCTCCAGCTCCTGCTGCCCACGTTGTGTTGTGAGTGCATCCCTGCACCTTTCACTGCACCCACTACAGACACATCATCCCCTGAGAGATGGGGACATGGGGTGAACTTTGGTGGGGATGAACCCATCAAAGGTCACAGAGTGGAAAAAGATGCCTTGGGCTTCCTGGTACAAGGGTTCAAGGGCTCTCTGAAGTCTGTGAGAGTCCTAAAATTGCTGGTTTAGCTTTCTAAGCCTCTGCTTTTTACCCTTATGGGTTCCAGAGGGATTCAGGGGCTGTTGCTGGGGCCCATGGGTTTGGTGCAATATTTTGGTTTTGAGTTTGCAAAGCTGGTGCCTGCTTTTCTCTTCTGCCTTGCAAAAGACTAACTCAGTGAAGCCGGCCAGAACGCCAAAGGTAGCAAAGTAACCTTTTTCTATGGAGGAAAACACATTATCCTAACCGGGCTTGGATTTGCCAGTGTTTTTTCACACTTTCTGCTTTATGTTTCTTTCTTTCTTTTTTTTTTTCCTTGTGTGCTTGCAGTAATGTCCATAGCCAGACATATGCTCATGGCCTGGAATGAAGTAGACTGCAATTACATCCTAAGGGAATCACTCAACGGGGGTTTTGTGGAGGCAGGACGCAGGCTCTGGTGGAGCTGCACATGTGCTGCTAGACCTCCAACTGCACTCGCTCTGCCTTCAGCTTTGTGGGAATGAGGAGCAGCAGGCTCAGCAGTACAGCCAGTCTGGTGCACATCTGGAGGCAGTAATTGGAGGTAAAGTGTGCACCTTCTGTTCTCCATTGAATGAGGTGTTTTCTTGCATTAGCAATTTCAGCGCATCAGCACCAAAATTCATCCTTTTAAACACACTTGCTCCTCATCTCCCATGCTCTGTGCTAGTCTGAACCTTCTCTAAGCATAAAGGTGTTGGGAGCTGGGTTGCAGGCTCAGGCCTCTCTCCTGTAAGGCTCCTTGTGCCTTACTTCCTTTATCTCCAAGAGCAGCCAGAAGCACATGCTGTGGCAACATAATCATTTAATCCAGGCTGGTGAAACCTGTTCTCCAGATGAACAACTGACAGATCGTTTGCTCTGCAGCTCTGCATATGAATGCAATGTTTGTTGGGGTGGATGGATGCCGGTGCCAGTTTTCCACTCCAGTTTCAAGCAAAACCAAGCAGCAGCCGGGCCATGAATCTGCTTCCAGCTCCTTCCTCTGCTCCCTGCATCCTTGCTGCAGCCACATTAGTGGTGGGGCTCTCAGTCCCTGGCTGCTGGTGTGGATGCAGTAGGTGCACAGATTCCTGGCAGGCGGACGCAGCCCTTGGAGGAGCGCAGCAGCCCTGTGGCGCCCGGGATAGGAACGTGTTTGCCTGGGGAGGCAGGTGATACCTGAAAGGGTGCAGCCAAAACTAACAAAGGTGTGTTCAGAGATAGATACAGTTTGATCTTTAGCCCCTGATACAAACCTTGCTTTGGCTGGGGAAGCTGCTCTGCCAAGCCCTTTTGTAAGGGCGTAACAGCCTGGCGGATTGCTGGTGATTCCAGCAGTGGGTCGGAGCAAGGACATGTGCTGCTGCCTCCCTTGCGACTGCTGTGAGTTACTGGGGGCAAGGGAGAGGTGCACTCCCTGTTTTAGGCCTCTGAAGTCCTCAGGTCTGAATGTCAGATATGAGGAGATGGTGCTTTCATAGTCTCATGTGCCACCACAGAATTACAGAATGGTTTGGGTTGGAAGGGACCTTAAAGATCATCCAATTCCAAGCCCCCTGCCATGGGAAGGGACAACTTCCACTAGACCAGGTTACTCAAAGCCCTGTCCAACTTTGCCTTGAACAGTTCCAGGAATGGAGCATCTACAGCTTGTCTGAACAACCTGTTCCAGTGTCTCACCACGCTCACAGTAAAGAATTTCTTCCTAGTATCTAATCTAAATCTACTTTCAGTTTAAAGGCATTACCTCTTGTCCCATCACTACATGACCTTGTCAGAAGAGCAGAGCCAATGGTTCATGCATATTGTGCAAACGCTTGTGCGTATGTAGGTTTTCTGTGCACCCAGAAAATCTGTCATCTCCTAAGTGCTGGAGGTACTTCTGGTGAGCAGCCTGTCCTGCTCTGCTGCAGTCCTTGTTTGCTGCTTCTCTGGTTTCAGGGTCCATCCCTTCCAGATTTTGTAATGTAAGCAGCAGCTGACACTCTCACAGCCCAGCTGATGGCTTGATGGTGGCACGAAACCAGGGAGTGGGCTGTGGTGTGCACTGGTGTTAGCCACTGCTCTGACAAACGGGGAATATGCAATGGTTTTGCTGACATATTCTTTATTTTTGGCTTAAGGAGCAAGCTGAGGCCTGAGACTTAACCAGGGCCAGCTTATGCCTCTTGAATTGCCTGATCTGCTTGCACTGCCTCTGAGGATGGAGAGCTGAAAGAAGCTGCATGCATTCAGATTGTAATCCAGACTCCTTTAAAACACCTTTATTGAGAAGAGCATGCATTAAATATTTTTGGGGCCAGCACTATGAGGTTGGCTCAGCCTCCAGAAACACTTTCCAAAGCTTGTTGTCCAGAGTAGTGCACTCTAAAAATGCACTGCATCCCCCTGCAGCTGATCTGACCTACTGTGATGACACAACGGGGTTTTTCTTTCAGCTCAGATGAGATTCATATTAAGATCTGTAATAGCTACACAGTGAAACAGCTTCTTTTCCTTCCGTTTTCCCTGTTATGCACCTCCAGTGCCTGTCTCTGTGCTAGATGAGAGCCTGTGGGGAGTTCAGGGAGGGCAGGTCTGGGCCGTGTATCACCCTGTCACAAGGACCAAGCTGGGAGAGGTCAGTACATGTGCACAGCTCGGAGCAATGCTGTGCTCGGGGGGCGGGGTGGGGATGGGAGGTTTGAAACCATCACTGGTATTTTATCTTCAGTTTAGCATGGCTCAGCTTTGTCAGCAAAACACTGTGGTCCTGAAATTTCAGGCCTGAGGCAGAGCTGGGAAGAACATTCTAGAGCTCCTGGGTTTTTCTATATGGTTTTGGACACAGCTTCATTCAAAGATTCCCCCTTCCTGAAAGGAGAGAGATATCAAATGTTTACATCAGTTATGTGAAGTCCACTCAGATCTATTCAACCCCCTGCCTCTGTATAACATTTTTTGGCAAGCTTTAACTAATAAGGAAGGGAGTAAATCTTGCTTGAAGTTATTTTTCTTCCTGCTCCTGTGTCCCACCCCCAGGCGTCCCATGGCAGGTGCTACAGAGGCGAAAACCAGCACTCCTGCAGAGACAGATTAGCAGCACACAAAATGATCTCTCTGCTCCTTGTGCACCCCAGAGCCCGGAAACTCCCTCCTCACTCCAGCCTTGCAGCCCAGCTGTCCCACACCCCAGACAGCAGCGATGGATAACAGCAGGCTGCTCTCTGCACTGCAGCCCAGCCGATGGAGGAGATATTGGGAATGATTTCTGGGTATAAGTACAAGCGTGAATCCTCTGAAGAAATACTAAGTCTGGTTGTGGTGGAAAAAAAAAGAAAAATAAAGCAAATGCGCACACGTACGCATGCACAACCTCGACCTCATGTAACGCTGGAGGGTTTGGTTGTGCCTGAATTTTTCTCAGCTGCTGGTCCTTGAACTCCTCCCAACGTGGCTCTACCACTGGAGCAACAGCTGGCGTGCTGAGGTGCACTGCAGGGCTGCCAGCTCTCCTCACTGCAGATCAGCCTTGCACCCTGCTACTGGGGGATTTCCTTGAAGCCCTCGTGCCTCTCTGCCAGAGTGCTCGGACTGCGTGAGAATTGTGCCTTTTGATGGAAGAAAAAAGGAGGCGGAAGGGGGAAAGCTAATTAAGAAAAAATGTTTCTAGCACTCAGGATTGTGTAGGAAAATTAACAAATAGGAAATGAGTGTGACCTACAGTGAGTAAAATAATAATCTTTTTGCCCCGAGCAGGGCTGTATGAGCTGTTTGGATCACATGTGGCTGAGCAGGGGTGTGGAAGAAAATGGAGCCCTGCTCAGTGCTGCAGGCTTTTTGCCACTGTGACTGAAAGAGTAAAAACTTATTTTGCCACCCTGGATGCTAACTTGTGACAGGCAAATATACTTTAGCTGAGGCGAATGAAGCCCATGGAAGGGTCCATCTCAGATTAACTCCTAAGCCTTGGGGTGTTTTGCTAAGTGAGGTGCCAGGCCAGTCTGTGAAAATCTTCTTCTTGAATTATTATTCCTTTTAAATGTTAGATGCTGCCCTGCAAAGATGAAGTGTTTCCTGGCCTCACTTTTCAGTGTTGCTATTCTTTCCATCCTCTATTGCTTCCACAGTGGGTGCAGAGACATGAGCTTTCAATACCTGCAAATTTCCATCTGGTTTGTTAGCAGTACTCCTCATGAAGGGGATTATGAAAAGTTGGAGATAGTACAGGTAAGCACCCAACCAGTAATCCTGGCTTCCACAATGAGGCAGTGTGTTTTGTGTGGTTAGAGCAGCAGGAACAGGACTCATGAGTGACAGAGCAAAAAATCAGTGATTGCTGTTTGGCAGGAGATACTTAAACTTTGTCAAGCTGGGCAAGTATCTCCATTGTGGTCTCTGACTCACAATCCAAGTATGCTGGGAACATTTGAGGGGGCTGGGTCAGTTCTTTAAGCAGTGGGAAAACAAGGCTTTAATGCATCACGGGCATAGCTTTGGGTCTGTGTTCTACTGTTCTGCTTTTCTTTGAGGAAACTGGCGTGGCTGGCGGTGGGGAGAGGGAGGTGTTGTGAAACCACACATACACACACACTCACATGTGATTTTAATCCCTCCTAACAGTTGCACACTCATTTGGCTGTGGTGGCTGAGCTGAACCACTTCTGACTTGCCCTCCTGAAGGTGAACGGAGGACAAGGCTGTGTGGTGGGGCTGGTGACAATTCGGATGGAGCCTCTGCTGCAGCAGCCTGGCTGAGGTATGCAAGGCAGAGGAGCTCGTGGAGGGGCTCAGCAGCCCCTTCCAGCTATTCAGTGCCACTCCGTGGGCACAAAAGTGTCACAAACTGGCCGGTGAAACCAGGCTTGCAGCTTGTGTGGTCATTATGGTGGCAA
The DNA here is from genome assembly GCA_013397245.1 of Thryothorus ludovicianus. Classification (NCBI taxonomy): domain Eukaryota; kingdom Metazoa; phylum Chordata; class Aves; order Passeriformes; family Certhiidae; genus Thryothorus; species Thryothorus ludovicianus. The sequence goes on from VZTB01010731.1 coordinate 280,281, forward strand.
AAAGCAGCCGGGCTGTTCTGGTGAGTCAGGCTGTGAGGGGAGGAAGGCTTGCCAGCAGCTCGGCTCTCCTGCTTCCTTCCACTGCTGCAGATAACGCCGTGCAGCCTCCCGGGCAGGGAGGTGCATTTATGCCCTTACCAAAGGTGTTTTCTGTTGATATGGTGTGTTCCTGCACATGGAGGGGAAGGCAGATATGGCCAGACATCCTCTCCCAGATCCTGTTGCGTGGGTGAGAGCGGCTGCTGGCAGTGGGGTTGCTCCTTTGTGCTCCTCCGGCTGGAAGCAAGCACCCTTTTGGGTATGCTTCCCAGAAAATACAATCCTACAGCGAGCAGATGCTTTCTGTCCGTGGCTTTGCACCTCCTGCTTCTGGGAGGGGCTGGAAGGAGAACCGGGAAATGGTGCTGGAAAAGTATGGCCAAAAATGGTCAAGAGCAGGTAAGGAGCAGCCATATGGCAGATGAGCTGCTGGCTCCATAATTAAGCCAAGTGCTCGGGATGCAAGAGGCTTGGCTGTGCTCAGTTGAGAGCCTGGCTTCCTGTGTGTTCCTCCCTGCTGTGATTCTGACCAGAAATTCCATTTTTGACCTGAAAAATCTCCCAGATGAAAATTTAATTATAAAAGTGATGTATTCCCACAAGAAACTTTAGTGTCAGCAAATAAGCATTTCTTTTCCTGAAAAACTATTTTATTCACACAGAAAAACCTGGCTCCCACTGATTCCATGCTAGAGCATTACCCTGGTAAAAACTCTGTTGATTTGTTTAACAAAAATGATTACGGTTTGCAGTTAGCATCCATTAGACATACAAATTGCAAAGAATTGACACCGGTCCTGAAGTCCCCTTGCACGGGATAAATTTTCTTGGCAAGTTATTAAATCATGACCTATGCTGTATCTGTGATTTATAAAAGGTTTCTGGCAGTGGAGAATTGGGATGAATCAATCATGGGAGTGTTAACCCAGATAACAAGGTTTTCTTTCCTTTGGTGCAGCAAATTACTTGCTTTCTGCAGAGCAAAGGTGCAGGCATTTTTCTGAGACAATGTGACTTGTAACATGGACTTTGTAAATATTTTCCTTATGTAAAGGTCTTTGCTTGTGGTTGTTATTGGTTCCATATTTACTTGGGATCTTTGCATGCAGAGGATGGCTTTTGGCTTGTGAAGACGAACTTCTCGGAGGCTGGACCGTTTCCCCTCACACTCCTGAGTCTCTCCAAGACTGCTTATAATGCTCAGAAAGTCTGCTAGGAGCAAGGTGCTTTTCTATACCTAACAGAAAACTCTGCAAGCTCATTAATAAAGGCCAGATAAAATAAAGCTTGAAAAGTCAACATGTTCAAGAAGATAAGCCATTCTGGGAAACAAGTGGAGAGGAGGTGTGTGTATTTGTGTAAATAAAAGAAGTCCAAACTGTAAGCCATAATATATCTGTTAGCTCATTAATGTGTCTGATGCTGACTAATTCCTCCTGATGCCCAGCAGCAAAAGTGCAAATAAGTGGACAGCTGTGATTTAGTGCCAAATATTTGAACACATCATGACAATTCAGGCCACCCGCTCTCTTAAGTAAATACAACTTCTGGAGAATCATTTCAAATTGGGCTGAAGTGCAGAGCAGCCGCTTTCATGTGCATCTCAGCCAAATGGCCCTTAAGGATTTGGGGCCAAACTTTGCCTTCTGTTACACCCTGGGAGCCCCCATTTATTCCAGGGTTTGCACTATGTAGCTGAGGGGCAGAGCTGACTCTTGATGTTAATCTGACTTTTTCTAGCTCAGTAAGTACAATTTCACATGTAAATGTGAATGTGGAACAGATCTGGACTCGATTAGCTCCTGAATCTTTGACAGAAAGCCATAATTATTTATCCAGATGATGTTTCTTTCTCTCTCTTTTTTTTTTTCTCTACACTTTAAACCAAGGTTTTAATGGGCTTGTGAAATAAATACATGAGTGTAGATTGCAGATGTATCAAAGGTGTGAGGAAAGCCCTTCCCTTCTCCTCAGCAGGGCTAAATCATCACTTGGTGCACACTTCAGCTGTGCTCCCTAGAGCCTTGGGCAGGGGTGGCTGCGGATCTGGGAGTGGGAGGGAGGGTATTTCCAAGACAACACTTAGCCCGGAGCTCCCATTACAGATGTGAAGGACCTGTGATATATATCTTTTATTTTTTTTTTGGTAGGCAGTGAAATCTGTGCTAGTGGCTATATCTGGGGCACAGGGTTGTTGGGGGAGGAAAAGCAAGGGAATATGGAAAAAAAATTGTATTTATCAGGGTAATCTAGTTTAGGAGCACAAGTACTAAAACATTTTAATCACAGTCATACAGCTGTGTGTCACTGCAGGGCAGAATTAAGGCTATTTGTATGCCTTGGTAGCACACTGCCACACTTCAACAAGTTTGAATTTATTTTAAGCATAACTTTAACTCTGAATTCCCTGGGTTTGTAATGTCTGGTCTGGAAATAAATGCAACCTCTTTATATTGTACTTCACTCTTAAAATAGGCTTTCCACTTTAGCTCCGTTTCTGTTGGCTCGACGAGAGCACGGGCTGTCATTTCCTGCCCTGCTGGGTTTGCTGTTTAAATGGAGAGGGCGGTGTATCCGAATAAAGGAACACAGCAGTAAAAGCTGGGATGGGAGAGGGATGGCACTCCCAGGGCAGCTGTGCCACAGCTCAGTTATTGCTTTAACTGCCCATGACTATCTCCTGCATGAATGTGTGGCCACCTTTGGCACAGAGATGCTTTCCTTGGGGGTAGAAGGAGCTCTCAAGGGGTCAGTTTCAAATTCCGTTTAATGCTGTGGAAGTGACATTGTGATCCCAGTGCCCAGTAAGGCCACTGGAATTGGTGGGATGCTGTTCAGCTCACGTCAGGCTGTTTGTGAGCTTGGCTCACGGCTCTAGAGCTGTGTGAGGTAGGTCTTCATGTGCCAGGATGGAGAGGCTCCTCCCGGCCAGGCTGGGGGAAGCTGGCCCAGTGGTGTTCCCAGGGGTGGGGCACAGGGATAGTCCCCTGCAGGGGAAGTTACTCTGTTTGCCTCCTCGCAGGGGAAATCACCTCCTCCTCCTCCTGTGATGGGGAAGGCTGGTGGCTCAGGGAGCTCTGGGGACAGAGTCCATGTCCTGTCTGTTTTTAACAGGGATTTATTCAGTCAAGGCTTCTTCTTGATAGGAGAGAAACAGCATCATTCCTGGAGTTTCTCTGCCTTGGCTTCTGCCTGCAGCCCTTACCTCCTTCCCCCACTCCCAAGCCATCCTGCTGGGCTTCTTGCCTTGCTACATATCCAGAGACACAGTGAATACATACATCCCCCCTCTCTCCCTCTCTCTCCTGTGCAAGCTCCCTTCTCTCCCTCATTTCCCTCCCAATACACCCATGCCCTACCCCCTGGCTAAAGCAAAATTTCCCTCTTTTTTTGGCAGCTGGCCTTCCCAGGGGCCCAGACTAACAGAAGCCTGAGCACTGACTGACTGTGCCTTGGCCAGAGCAGAGCAACTCTTTGCTGAGAGATAATGTTGCCTTAAAGGAGAAGGGATTTTTTAATTTCCCTATCTGTTTCTCTATCTTGCTCACCCATTTGTTTCTAGGCTTCCATGGGGAGAGCGATGCTTGTGCCTGGGACCTGCTGCCTCCAAGTCACCTACTGGGAGTTCCCCTCTTCCCGGACAATCTTCCTGGCTGTGGCGTTCATCTCTGAGCCAGGCCTCTCATAATTAAAGCAAGCCTTGCTCTTGCCTTTGTGCAAGCCCTGGATTTCTGCAAGGCCTTTCCAGGACTTGCAGCTTTCCTCCAGCTCAGCCCTTGCAAGCCAAATGATGAGGCTTCCAGGGCTTCTCCCGCGGGATGGTTCCAGTGCATGCATCTCACTGTCAGGAAGCTTTTCCTGACACTCAGCCTAAATTTTCCCCTTTTCAAATGTCATCCTGGCACTCCTACTTAGCATGCACTTTCTGTGTGTCTCACTCCCTCTGAGCAGGCTGTGCTTTTCCCTCTCCACTGCCTGGGCTCTTTCTGGTGCTTGTTGGCTGTCACCCACTTTTCTCGCACCCGCCTCAGCTTGGCCAGTCCAAGCACATTATCTTACAGCTCATTTCCCTTTATAAATCAAACCTCCCAGGAATTTTCCCCTTTTTTTTTTTTTTTTTCCTAATTCTTTCTCCTTTTTTGTAAATTTTTTTTTTATTTTTCTCCAATTCCCTTCTCCCCACCACAGGAGGGATTTCGGGGCGTCTGCCCCATGGTTCAGAACATTTTTCTCTCCACTTTCACTAGCAAGGGTTTTAGTATAAAGTGCTGACATTTCTTTGTTGCTGTGGGCAGCTCCCTCTCAGAGTAATGAATGGCTGGGAATAGGTAAATGCACAACCAGAGGTCCTGGGAGCAGCTCAGGCAGCCCCTCAACCTGTGCCGTGCTCATGCAAACTCTCCAGTACAGACTGAGTTCCCACTGTTGCCTTCCTCTGTGTGGAGTCATGGTCACTCTCCCCTGTTTGGACTCTTCCCATGGATTTTGTGGATCTGAGGATATTAAACCTCTGCTGAGTTAGGTCTGTGTGGGCAATGACCTTAAGTTCATGGAGGACTGGAAATGAAGAGGGGCAGGCTCTCCCTCATGGTATGCACACATGAAATGGCTCCATGTGCCTCATTTCTTTATCAAGCCAGCCTGAATGTGCTGCCTGATGAGGAACAGAGCAGCACCAGAGTGGAAAAGAGTAAGAGACAGGTTGCTTTTCCTTCTCTGTCCAACTCCTTTGCTACCACATGACATGGGTTTTGCTCAAGAACAGGACCTGGGCTGAAGGGCTGTGCTGCTCTCCCACTTTACACTGCCTCTGGCATTGAGTTCTTGCTTTGCCAAAGCCAGAAAAGGAAGATTTCTCCATGAAAAGTGACAAGCACGACCATGGAAGTTGCCATGACAGCTCTGAGGAGAAACTGGGTCAGCCTTGCAGCCTGTGGAGGAGACTAGTCCTGGCTGCCTGGTGGTCACCCGCAAGCCCACAAGGGCAGACGTGTTCCAGCACTCACTATTGGGCTGACTGCACTGGTTCTGTGTGTTCTGGGAGGAAACCAGAGTTTCAAACTTGGTTACCATTTTAAAGTTAGTGTGGCTAAAATGGTTGGTTGGAACCCACACCACTGCCATGGCAACAGATACATACACATTTTTTTTGGAACAAGAAATGAGAGCAACTTTTCTGGTGCATAAGTAACTCTTCAGGGGAGAAGGTGCTGAGGAACTAGAATTAGGAATAATGTACTGAGGGGACTGGAGATGTCAAGCCAGTAGAACTGAATACAGGATCATTTCAAAATAAAAAAGAAAGTCAAGGATGAATGGTGAGGCTGAGAAAGTGCTTTGGCCAGTAAAATTCCTTAAATAATAGTGTCCTCCATGGACTTAAGACCAGTTATGAAACACATCATTGGTTTCACGTCAAAATAGTTTTTTCAACAGATAGAAGTGCATGTTCATTGGTTATTGATCCCTTTGGAGAATGTGCTCACAAGTGTTTCAGGGCAGCATTGCTGAGAACTGTGGAAGATCTATCCTTTTTTTTTTCAGGCACTTACCCTCCTCACCTTCTATATATCCCCCTTGAGGGTATTATATTGATCTTTTAATTCTCCTTTTCTCTTCCTATGTGCCACTTTTGAGACAGAAGATGCCAGGGATCTGGGTACCCTCCTTGAGGAACAGAAGGGATGGGTAAGGCACATCAAACAGTCCCTGTGGTGGAAGCCAAAGTCACCATCATTGTTTTCTTTTGTCATTACCATAATGCTGTGCAGAAGGACAGACACTGATGGCCCACCTCCCATGGGTCATGTATTATCAGCAATTTCATAACAGAGCAATTTTAGGCTTAACTCCAGCTCTTTTTCTGTGTAGATACCACTGACAGGTAATGGTGTGACCTGTTTAACAGTGTGACTGCACAATCTGTGGTTATTTCCATGTAAAAGAAAGTACATGCTTTTTTTTTTTTGTAGAGACCAGGCGATTTTTGGGGAATTGCATATGTGAAATATAAATTAATGCATTGAACTGCCTTTTGTACAGACACACGTGTACATACACAAAAGCATGGATCACGTTACAAGGTTTGCTCCATAAAAGTGGTGTTTATTTTGAAGGCTTTGCTGCTGCCTTCTGCAGCCTTTTTCCTGTCACAGAGGCAAGGAGCACCAGAGGGTTTGCCCCATGTGGCACTGACAGCTTGGCACTTTGCACTGCAAGGCTGGAGGTCACTGAACCTGGCATTACCCGGCCAGGAGCAGAGTTGTGGCAGTGACCCCCAGCTTTTGCAAGAGGTGCCTCTGTTTCTGTGCAGGTAGCCAATATTGCACTGCTGGGACAATGGTTTAGCCATGACAACAGAATGATGGCCTGTGCTTGCTGATCACTACCACGGCACAAGCAGAAATGATGCCTTAGGTTTTAGTTTTTATATTTTTTAGGTCCTGTACTGTTTTAGTGGGTAGCTTTAGGTTTCATATTGAGTGCTACTGAGTTCTCTTCACAGAGTAGATAGACAAAACAATTCCTTCTCTACTCTGATACCAAGGACAACTTTCAAGCCCAAGAACCAAAACAGCGGTGAAGTGAGAAAAAAAACCCAGGAGGATGGAGCTTCATAACCTGAAGCTATGGTTGGATAATTGATTCTAATATGCTGATGGACCAGAACTTATAAAAGTGTGAGACCTTGTGATCGGGCATCCATTTTGTGACAATTTTGAGGCATCTTGGGTGTGGTCCAGCTGGACTCTTGTGTGGCCCAGGTGTACCCATTGAGGTCTCTAATAAATATCTACTTTTTTCTCTTGCTTTGTCTTGTCTCTGTTCCAGGTCAGCCTCCAGAAGACAACAGTTCTTCTCTGAGATCAAGCTGAGCCCTGGCTCAGTCAGCTGGCACCAAGGCTGGGCTGGGTGCAGGGTCTTTCAGCATTGAGTTGGAGTCCCTCTGAGGCATCAAAATATGCAAATCCTTCCTGCTGCCCTCCTCCCTGCCTGGCTTCCCTGTCTTTGACCCTGTCTGGATGCAAGGTCCCCACCCAACCTGCTCTATCATTCCCTTCCTCAGCTGGACAGGAGAGAGAAAAGGCTCCTAAGTTAAGATAAGGTCAGGTAGAGATCACTCAACAATTACAGTCATGGGCAAAACAGTCTTGACTTGAGGGAATTAATTTAATTTATTATCAATCAAATAAAAGTATGATAATGAGAAATAAAATTAAATTTTGAAAACACCTTCCCTCCACTCCTCGATTCTTCCTGGATCCAGCTTCACTCCCAAATTCTCTACCTGCTCCCCACAGGGCAGGGGAATGGGGAACTGGGGCTACAGTGCAGGGGGAACAGGGAACTAGGGCTGCAGTGAGTTCATCACACGTTGTCTCTGCTGCTCCTTCCTCCTCAGGGAGGGGACTCCTCACATTCTTTTCCTTCTCTAGCCAGGGGTATCTCCCATGAATTTCTACAAGGTGAGTCCCTCCCATGGGCTGCAGTTCTTTATGAATTTCCCCATTGTGGGTCCCTTCCACAGGGTGCAATCCTTCAGGAGCAGCCTGCTCCAGTGTGGGTCTCTCACAGGGTCACAAGTCCTGGCAGCAAACCTGCTCCAGGGTGAGCTTCTCTCTCCACAGGGCTGCAGATCCTGCCAGAAGCCTGCTCCAGCACGTGCTTCCCATGGGCTCACACTCTTCTCTAGGCATCCACCTGCTCTGGTGTGGAGTCCTCCACAGTGAATATCTGCTCCACTGTGGACCTCCATGGGCTGCAGAGGCACAGCTATCCCTCACTATGGGCTGCACCGTGGGCTGCAGGGGAATCTCTGCTCTGGCACCTGGAGCACCTCCTCCCTGTCCTCCCTCACTGACCTTGGTATTTGCAGGGTTGTTTCTCTCACATATTCTCACTCCTCTCTCCAGCTGCAATTGCTCTTGTGTGACAACATTTTCTCCTTAAACACATTATCTCAGAGGTGCTACCACCATCAGTGATGGGCTCAGCTTTAGCCAGCTTCAGGTCCATCTTAGGTTTGGCTGGCAATGGCTCCATTGGACATGGGGGAACTTCTGGCAGCTTCTCACAGAGGCCACCCTTAGAGCACCCCACTACAAAAACCTTGCCATTCAAACCAAATACACTGTCTTGGACATCATCTCCTCTCCAAATTAATCTGAAAGCATTTCTTTCCAATGTTTCTAGAATCCCAGAAGGGACTTTAATCCCTTCATCATCCTCCTTATGCAAAGTGTACCTGGGGTGCCAGATGGCTGAATAACCTCTCATGCACTGAGAGCCATTAGCATTTGAATTAGTGACACGAGGATAGCAGGCGATTATCCCATTTAACAGCTGTTGAAGGGACACCCTCAAGAAGAATGGACAAAAATGTAGTGATTTTTTCTCTTTTAAGGGTTTTCCTGCCTGGTATAAATATTGCCATGCTTGAAAAGTGGTGCATTTTCCACAGGGACATCTTATGATTTTTAAACCTATTTCCTGGAGAGAGCTGGACACCTCAATATACCTACAGCATGCCAGCAGATGAGAGTGAGAAAGTGGCCCTGCCTATTTGGAAAACAGGCAAAGCCAAGCATAAAGGGAACAGTCATAAGAAAGCTTCAAAAAGAAGCAAAAGTTAAAGCATCTCCTCTGCTTGAGAGCACTTCAGCCATAAGAGACGTGCCTGGAATGCGCCTCACTGCTATTTTTCCAGGTGGAAATGTGACTGCTTCAAGGGGCAGGAGGAGCCAGGCAGCAGTCAGAGCCCCCACCGTGATATAAAAGACGAATACAAAATGCCCTGTGTGAGGATTTGGCTAGATGCAGAGAAGTGCATTTTGAAATTGTGGGATCTATCAGACATGTTGCATAAGGAACCCTTTCTGTATGCAGGACACTTTTGCAAAAGAAGACAAAAGTGAGCAGGAATTATTTCAGTTATAAGTGCAGATAAACTCTCTCTCTCCTGCTATATGACTCCATTTCTCCTGACTGTGTGTTAGAAAAAAGCCAAGTACCAGTCGTTATCACAAGGAAGTGCTGTCTGGGCTCCTGCATCAAAGACATTAAAACATGACTCTCTCTATGTCCCATTTGGAATCTCAAACATGACTCATTTTGAAGCTCTGCCTTTTAGAGTAAGCTGAAGGAGCTGAGGATGCCTCATTTTCACAAAGATTCACCTATGTCACCTCCCTCTGGGATGCTGGTGACCTGCCTCCCAGCCTTTCAGAAGGCCAGGTCCCTCATTCAGGTGTGGTGTTGATGCCTGATCCCCATTCTAAAAGCTGTCTTAGACTGGAGATGTTTGTGGAAAGTTGGCTTCATTGTCCCTCCAGGATCAGCATCTCAGAGAAAACAGAAATAACTCCCCCAGGCTTTTGTCTTCAGTGGAGAGTGAGTGGGGCAGCTATGTGGGAGAAGTGAAGTGGCTTTTTTGTCCCACTGGTTCAAAGCTGATTGCAAGATGTATGTACTTTGGGGGAGATTACCACTGCAAGGTTAGAAAATCAGTTTAAAACAGTGAGGTTACCCCTGGGGCAGAAGGGATGAAAGTGGGCAAACAGAAATGTTTATCCAGTCATTTTTGTGGGCCTGGAAGTTTTAGTTTCCTTTAGACTTAGGGGGGATAAATATTTTCTAACGAGCCAGAGGATTTTATGGGGTACAAGATATTTCCACTTGACTTTTCAATCTCTTTCAATGCAATTTTTGCCTTCTCTCTCACTAATTTTTTCTTTCTCTTTGAATAAACTCCCTTTGAGGTGCATGCAGTGGCAATATCCAGGCACAGGTGAGGATATAGAAAACATTTACAGTGTCAAATAACATCCTTCCTATTATTTCCTCCCTAATTATTTTTACCCTCTGTCATGACCACTTACAGTCTAATGAATGTAAGCATTATTTCCATACAAAGTAGTGGTAGCAACAAATATGAAGATGCCTCTTTTTAACCTTACTTGTTTCTAAGCAGGCCTTTTCCATACCTTCCTTACCACTTATCTGACCAGTAAATCTGCAAATACATGCAAATGGTATTTACTGTGTTGTTACATGTACCTTGAAGCAGATGGTGAGCCAGTACCAAAGCTCTCATTTTTACACCTTTATGAAGCATCTGGGGAGCTGGATTAAATTCCTGCCCTGCTTGGGGCTTCACACAGGCCTCTGCCTCTATGGCAAGTGACTCACAACTGCTGCCAATCCCAACCGCATTGTTTCAGGGTATTTTTCTTCATACCGTATGAATAATAGAATGCTGACAACACTTCCTCCACCTCCCTGTCCCCCCTGCCCACAAGTAATATTTCCAAAGAGCCATGCCAAGGTTTTGAGCCATTATTGTGCGTGCTGCTGGTGTCTCAGTCACCTGGATGCCCTCCTGCTTTTTCCATGCTCTGTGGCCCAGTTCAGCTGATATTGCAGCATCCCCAGGTGCTGTGCCTGGGCTGTGCAGTGAGGCACATGCAGGGAGCTGGGCGTGCTGCAGGATGGAGCCCAGGGAAGAGGGCTGAGCCCTCTTTGCTCACTGATTTGGAAAAAGGAGTGGGAATCACTGTTCTAAGGATGTGAGCTGAGCAGGTAGAAAAACTCCTGGTGGCATTAAACCATCTGAAGGGCTGTTGTTATTTGCTGTAAGGATATCAGGCAGGTCTATCCTGTCCTGTAAACAGCTAGCAGCAGGTGTGTGGGACTTGGGTGACCCTGAGACATCAGGAATTCCTTTGACTCATCCATATGCTGGGCAGGAAGGAGATGGCAATGGAGAAAGGGCTTCCCAAGCTAGGGCCTGAACTGCAGCCTGTTTGAAAGATGCCAAAGCCTGCTTGCTGTGCACACACAGAGGCCTAATCCTGAGGGCACCCTTGCTGTGCCATAGCCACTGGCAGGGTGAGGGGTCATGCCAGTGCACAAGCTATTCCACCATCTCTTGCAGTTTGTTTGGCAGGCTCATGAACATATTGTTGCTTGTTCATTGCTCATGAACATATTGTTGCTTGCTGGCCCTATATGCATGCTCCACTCAAAGCCTGTGGGGTTAAACGTGCAAGATGGGGGTTGCAAAAGTGAAACCCACCTCTGGAGTTCCTTGGGAAAGTCCTCTCTGCTTAGGAGTTCAGCAGTGAAGCAGCACTGAAACCTACTCATGTTTCCTTGGGTAACACCCAGCCCTGGGGAAAATCTCCCAGGAGATCACCCTCAAACACACACACACACACAACCCTCATCCCAAAGCTCTGCCCTTCCACTTGCCACCCAAGAGCAGATGATTATTAGGCATGAAGATTTTTTCATTGAAATCTGACCTGCTTGGGGTAGATCTCTTCTTCTGAAATCATTACTGTAGCTCCCCCTTTTCAGAGAGAAGTAGATGTATGGTGCATTTGACATCTGCTTTGGGATGAGCTGCATCTTCAATATATCTGTTTCTCAAGTGGATCTGACATCTTTGTATAGCCAGATGAATTCCTTCCCCACTCAACCACCTTTCTCATCTATGTAGCCGTCATTGCCATTCCACCCCTGCTGCACTCACACTCATTTTCATCATCTTTCCTCTCTGTTAATCAATTTATTTTTGAAGGCCTCAGCTATGGGTCCATGTGGTCCTTCCTTCTCCTGTGCAGTGCCTCATGGTATAACTCTCTCCTTTCATCTCCTTGGAACCTGTGTTACTCCATTAGGCTGTGTCTTTCTGCATGTTTTCTCTGGTTTAATGTATCACAATTCCCAGTCTTCCTACACACAGACTCATGCAGTCTCTCCTTCCCACATTCTCTCTTTACCCCTCTCTCTTCCCCTGGGCAATTGCTTGCTGCCTCTCCGTTGAACTCCATTCTTTGGGAAACACCTATTTGAGCTGCTCTGAGCTCTGCCTGCACAGCAGGTTCCAGCACAGCCTTTAACATTGCCTTTACCTTGTTTACCTCCCAGCTAGCCAGCAGCCAAGTACTGGTGGACAGATCTTCATGGACAGAAGGAATTTTATAGGAATGATACTTAAGTGACGTAAATTGTTATGTTAGAAGGGAAAACAGGCCTTGGAATGCTCGCTCTGACATCTGCAGTCAGTTCACCTCCCTGGGATTCACCAGGCTTTCTTCTATGTTCCACACTCCAGCCCAGACCTGGCACAGGAGTGCACATTGCTTGTCCCCAATTGTTGACCAAGCACCAGACTACTCAGGCCTCTTTCTTCAGCAGCTGCTGAGTGCAAGAGTCCTTTTATAACCTTATACCCACCACAGAGGGGTAGCATGCAGGGTAGGTAAACCGAAACCCTGCTCTGAAATCCTGGAGTGTGATTCACAGTGGGGAGCTCAACTGGGAGCTCAGAAAGTCTGTGCCCTGTTCTCCCATCTAGTGTTGGACTTGTTCGGGGATGGAACTTTCTTTGAAGTAGCCCCCTGCCCCCCATGGTGGAATGAACTCTTCTGCTGCTTCAGATCCAGTGATGGGAACTGCTGGGAGAGAGAAGGACTCAGGCTGCGGGCTGTTTTCCCTTGTGGCTGTGGGGATGCTGTGTTTATTACCTCTTTCCCTGAGAAAACACAATTCCCCAGGGTGACTGCACTCTGACACTGTCCCACTGTTTTAACAGTGGCTGACAGATGCTCTTTTAGCTCTTGGTCAGTATTCAGGCTGTTTTGGCGATGAGGTACAACAGAGCCAGGAGCTGTACAGGTCAAGAAAACTTTCTGGGGAGATGGCAGCGTTTGGAAAGAGGGTATTTGTCTAGGCATCACCTCAGAGATGACTGTCATTTTATTCAGATTTAATCACAGTACCACTGGCAGCTCTGACACAGACTAAGTCTCAGCATGGTAAATTCAAAGAACCGCAAGCCTGCATGCACAGACATTTGTTGGTTTACATCCAGGCCAGAAAGGACAGTTCCTGTTCTTTCTTCCTGCCATGGGAGACATTGTGAAGGTCTATGAGCAGCCTCTGCAGAGCCAGAGCCAGCAGTGAGTACACTTGGGTCATCTGTCCTGTGGTTCTTGGCTTAGGGCTGCCAGCACAGGGGTGTTTCTGAAAGTGGGGCACCACGCTGCACTCCTCCACAGCTTCCCTGCTCTCAAACACACCCAGGCATCTGAGGGAGAGGGGAGGTAGCCCTCTGGCTCAGGCATCAACCGGATGGCAGCGTGCCTTTGACCAAGAGGAAAGGAATGCAGCATCTCCCTGTGACTGAGAAAGCTCGGGTGGTTTTGCACATAGGAAGCTCCTTTAAATGTGTTTCCTCCCACTGCCCGGCCTTTTGTTTTTCAGCCATGCTTGATGCTGGTGTTGGAAAGCTGAACTCCCCAAAAGTGAACTTCCTCTCCTACTATAAACTGACCCTTGGGGTTGCTATAGCGACTGCCGAGCGGCCAGCGGGCTGTGTAAACACTCCCTCCCGCTTCCCATCACACTGGGCCTGAAAGGCTGAGCACGGGATGTGCACGGCAACCTGGATTATGCAGGGGGTTGTGAAATGCAAACCCGACAATTTCTGTGCTTCCTCCCTGCTTCCCCCGCGGGGAGGCAAACCCAGCAGGCTGGTAGCAGGCATAAACACGCCCGTCCTGACGAACTTGGGCACATGGTGTGGTACCGCAGAAACCAAATCCAGACACTTACCTGGGGAGCTTGAGCAAGATGTGGAAATATATGGTGCAACTGGATCCTCTGCAACATCTGATTCCCTTGGCCTCACCAACTGTGGAGTTTCCAGCTGTGTGGGGGGAGCAGTTTGGTACACACTGTCACAGCTCCTTCTATATAATTAATTGCAACCATCGACCAAGTGTGAAATCCATCAATTTCTGTGTCCTCTGTTGCTCACTTTGATGTCAGCTCTTTAATTTTCTTCCTTCTTTTTTTTTTTTTTTAAATGCATTTCATTAGAGTCCCTATCTTTCTGAGTCACTCTCCAAATGCTGATGTTCGTGTCTGTATCCATCCCTGTAAAATCAGGTAAGATATTTCAACAGCAATAGCCTGAGCGACACACTGAAGCATGCGGGAAGATGTTTCCCAAGCACAGTGGGATATGCATCCCCTCCAGCCACTGCAGGTGAGCTTCCAAAATGGCAGGTACTGCCTAGCCAGGGATTTTATGAGAGGCAAGCTAAACTTCTCCACCAGAAGGAGATAATTAGCCTTGCTCCCATGGCACTGTGATGTATCTTGCTGGATTGTCTTCAAGAAAGGTTGCTGTCCCACCACAACAGACCTGTGACTGCTTGAAAAAGCACAAAGCACATCATCTCAAAGATGTGTTAAATGTAGCCCCTGCTCCAACGCTGTCTGGAGGGGCCATTCAGAAGTGCCAGTATCCTGCAGAACACCCATCTCTGCCAACTGCCAATACACTCTTTTGTTTCACTGTTAAGAGACTTCCAGGGACAAGGATGGATGGATTTACGTGATCCCATCTTTATGTGTGCTGGGTGTCACTGACCAAGCTGATCGATATGTACCTTTGATCAGACATCAGGCTATACAATCACGAGCTGCCCGGGAATTCCCTGAATTTCCAACCTTTCTGCCACATCAGAAAGCATACAGAGCCTCTGTTAAGCTAAGAACTGGCAAAGGCGGAAGAGAAGGAGATTTCTGGGAGAGTGCTTGTCTGTAATCCTAAAATGTCCCTCTAATCCCAGCCTGTGACTCAGAGCTGGGGGCATGCAGAGGGTCGGTGTGGTCTGCTCACCCACTGCAGTGAGTCATTGCACCCCAAAGAGGAAAAGGAGCCTTAAAGCCTCGCTCTGCTTGCTGTGAATGAGGGCAACGGGACATGTTGCACAAAGTATGCTAAATCAAGGGCAATTCTGTTATGCATTTTGTTACAATACTCAGTCCCTATAGTGTCTCACTTAACAGATGGCAGGAGCTGAATCTGATTAAACAGGGTTTTCTGAATCACTCGCAGAGACAACTGAGAGGCAGGCAGAGGCATAAGGCAACACACAGCTCTGAGAGCCTTCTAGATCTCAGTGGGTTTGCACTTCTCCATTCACTCTGTGCCTGCCTTATTACAGCATTTAAAAATAAATCTGCTGAATTAGTTAGTATGAGTACATGGTCTTTCCTCCTGCTGTCAAAGGAGTGCCCCAGTGTCAAGCAATACTGCCAGCCTGCCTGCATTCAATGCAGAAAATGTGGTAAGCTTAGTAATGTGATGACACTGATGCTCCCATTTTCCCTGAAACAAACGTCACAAAAATAAACAGCCTGCAAATCCCATATTCAGGTAGGGGTTTAGAAAGTGTGAAGTGGGCCACATGCATCTGTGAAGTAGCAGGGGGGAAAGGAGGCAGGAGGAAGGAGGAAAGGCAAAGCAGAACTACTTTAGCAGTTCTGGGAGGTCAAAGATCACTGGTCAGGTGAGTTTACACTTTTTCTTCAGAAAGAATATTAAGCCAGATTGGCCCTGATGAGGGATGGGACAGCCTCAAACAATGCACTATCTGAATTATGTCCACAGAAGCAGTCAAAAACCTGGCTGCTATACAAGTTATCAAAACCTCTGCAAACTGGGGCTTTTTCTGTGCAAATTTTGATGATTTTCCTTGGGACGGAGGCCAACTTTGTGGACCCCACAGACCACTTAGTTCTCCAAGTCTGGCTGCCTAGTGCCAGGGATGCATGTCAGCCAAATGCCTGGCACGGCAGGGAGCATGAGTAGGCACCAGTTGAAGTTACCAGCAGTATTGGTGTTACTGCAGCATTAAGGAAATCTGAAGGAAGACAGGGCAAGGGACCTTTCAAACCTTTCCTGCATCTGGCTCCAATCCAGCTGCAAATGGCCCAGCGATGCCCTTTCCAAATGTGGACTGACACCGTGCCTGTCCAGAGAAGCTAAAAATTGCTGGGGGAGGGAGAGGGAGAGGATTATTTAACCTGGCTCAGTTTAAAAACGAGGGGAGGTTTGTGAGGCTGCTGCAAGGTCTCCCTGCTGCAGGGAGCATGTTTTCAGAGGCGCCTCTGGCTGTGGAAAGCGAGTGGCCGGCTGGCGCTGCGGTCGGCTGCTGCTGCCTCCCAAAGCCGCAGCAGCATTGTCGAGCTGCAGACGTGCAGAACAGCTCACGCCAAGACTGCGCGCTCACAGGTGATCTTTTGGTCTGTACATTTTCCAGCAGAGCTGGCAGCTGCTCCTGCAGCGTGCATGCTTCGTTGGCTGTCCAAAGAAGGAACTGGGCGGGCGTTGATCCAGTTGAGGCGGTTTCGAGGAGTGAAGGCAGGAAGGAAAATTACCAACTTTGACATATGTTGCTCCCTGCAGGTCTCTCTTATTATAGCCTGGCGGGATGTCAAGGTGCACAGACACGACCCAGAGCTGTAACACACGATGGCTGCTTTGCCTCCTGTCCCACCCCTTTCACACGGGCAGGAGTGGCAAAACCATTTCTGGCATACCAGGAAATCCTGGTTCTCGCTATTATCAAGGAGGGAGCGTGCAGTTATACAACCTTGAGCTGCCATCAGCAGGACCTGTGGGAGGGAGGGGGGGAATAGTTCACTTGGAAAGGAATGCTGCAGTGTAGGGCAGTGGTTTTGACATGCTGGAGTGAAACTTGGCATAAGGGAATAGAGGGAATTCGTTTGCCAGGTAGACGTGGCACTTGAGTAAGAGGAAAAATGAAATGGCAGCAGAAATCTTGAGAGATCTCAAGAGGTGGCTGGTTAGCATGGGGCATGTATCTGCTACCCTTAGTGCAGTTTTTACTGTGCTGGGTGTCCACATCTTTCTAACAATTATTATTTACCTGACCTTCTGTCTCTTTCATCCTGCCAGCACACAAGAGAAGCCAGCTGTGTGCATAGGCCCCCAACTTGACAAGAAATGAAGACCCAGGGTACGGTGGCCTGAAGTGTTTGTCAGCCCTTTCTGATGGGAGAAATTTACTTACATTTCCAAGAATATTTGTCCACTCTAGTGTGCCAGGAAGAATGTAATGTGGCATAGCAGCCACCCAGAACGATGGCAAATATTTGTTCCTGGTAAAAATTTACTTGCCACATGTCTTCATTTGCAGCATATCTCATATCTTGGAGCAGGTGGGGGGGTGGTCTGCATGTCCTTCTTAAATGTCACTCTGAAAGGGCTGAGTCTTAAGGAGAGCACTTAGGTGGAAAGGTTGGGAGAAATACACATATGCATCAAGAAGTACTAGGTGTGCATTGGATGAGCACCTTTCATTACCTCTCCTGACAAGCCCCTGCCAAGGGCTTGACATCTAAACAAAGATGTTAAACCTTCCTCTTCACAGATTCTTTCTGCTGGGGCAAGTTCCCCATCGCTTGCTTTCATGCTGTGCTTTCAGCCGTTGTTTTTGTAGTCTGTCAGCACAACCTTGAGAGAAAGGACTTTGGCTGCGAGCTGAACACACAGTACCAGCTGTACTGATTTCCATCTCCTGGTATGTAGCTGTGGACTTTCACACTGTGCCTTCTTCGCCTCCCCCAGTTTTCTCCCCACAGTTTCTGCTCTTTGTGGTGGAACTTACATGGCCATGAGCAGCAGATGATTTAGCCCCCTGCAGCCCTGCTCTCAGGAGGGGAGCCCCTTGGCAGAGTGCAGCCAGCCATGTGGGATGAGGGACTGAAGGCAACGGAGGACTGTTGGTGCTCCAACAAACTTTGGAAGCTGGAATGCATGAGTGGATCAGAGAAGAGGAGGAAATGAGCGGAAAAGGAAGATACTGTGTGATAGATGGGAAGGAGAGCAGAAGGGCAGCATAAAATCACACAGGGGATGGGCAGGATTTGAGGAATAGGGGCAATAAAAGGTGAGGGAGTGTTATGAGTGCCTAACTCTTGGGGAACTTGTAAAAGACTGGATGTCCCTCCCACTCCCATCTCTGAGTTGAACTGTATTTTGAAAGAAAAGAAACCCAAAAGATATTTTAGTGGCTATTTTTTTTCTGTAGTGAAATAGTTAGGTCGTTGCACTGTGATTTTGATTTTTTTTTTTTTTTTGCATTCCTCTGGTTATAGGAGTGAAGCAGACTAAAACCAAACCAAAAGTACCATATTTTGCACTTTGTCACATGCTTTGCTGCCTTATCCTTTTCTCCTTTCTGTGACTCTGGCAAAAAGAGGTGCAAAGCACAGACTTCTCCTCTTCTTTAGCTGGGGTTTTACACTGGCCTTGTCACCTGTGTAATGCAATGTTGCTACCTGGCGGTTACGATGCTCTTTAACCTTAAACAAAGGTTCACATGAAACACAGGCCTTTTGTGTGAAAAGAGGGAAACAAGATGAAGAAATTGGGTAATGCCAGAATAATAGCATGCCTGGAACAAAGACTTGGAAGGGTAAGTGGGAAGGGGATGCTCCAGTTTCCTTCTCACACATCCTCTGGGTGCTGGGACATGATCCAGAAAGTCCTCATTGTCCTAGTTTCACACAGATGTAAAGCCTCTTCATCCCGTCACATGGCCTGCAAATACCAGTCACCACCAACTTCTTTCACCTGCTTCCCTTTTGCATGCCTTGGAAAAGGGTGTAAAACAGCATTTCTACAGTGTCTCCTCTTTTGCTGCTGTTTGTCCTTCCAAAGTGTACCTAGCACACCTATTTTCTCTGGCAGCACTTTTATTTGCATCCCAGGGGACTTGTAAGAATTAGGGTCAGCTTGACATGAGAGGAGTACTGTACAGAGGTATTTACAGCTGTTTGCAAGGCTTGTGTTGAGTATGAAACCAGCAGCAATTAGGATCCAGGCCAGTGCCTTCAGTGAATAATGGTCTTGGTTACTTGGAAATATCAGATGGCTTTAGCTTTATGCAGTTGCTACGAGGAAAAGAAGTTAAGTAAACAAAGAAAAAGAATAAGAGGAGGGAGTGGTGTTTTTTTATTGGCATAGTCAAGAAGGACAGTCAAAAAAAGAGAAAGAAACTGGAAAACAATACCATGGGTCTTCTCTTGCAGCCCACAGCACAGAACATTTTCTTTGTGTGCCTTCATGTTCAATATCCTTTGCCACGAGCACTTTTGGTTCCTGTCCCTCAGAGACCTTTCTTGGAGGCCAGTGTTGTTTATTTGGGTGCTTTGCTCTTAGGATGCCTAACGTATGACCCTATTTGCCACAGAGTCCTGAGACTTCATCCCTGTGAAGCACCTTCACATCTCATGGCCTCCATGGCAGCAGTACTCAGCAGCAAGTCCCTGGGGCCAGCACTCAGCAGTTGTCCCTTTTTGTGAGATGTGTCCAAACAACCCACTTGGTTTCCTCTGAAGGTTTGAAGATGGGGGATCCTGAGAAGAGATTATTTCTGGAGGTTCACCAGAGCCACAACACTGTATGTTGCAGAGATGCCTTCCTTTCCTATAGATAAAGGAGAAATGCTTTCAGATTCCTGAAAATAATTTAATTTTGTAATTCCTTGGATAAAAAAGATAACATGAGGGAACTGATTATACTTCTTAGTGTCCAGCTGTGGAAACAGGCTATTCGCCAGCTATTGGTCACCTTTGCCAGACTGGCCTCGGAGTTTGTAGTATTGTATTCTTCTCCTCCTGACTGACAGTGTGGGTCTCACCTGGACCTTGGAGCTTCTGGGATTTTTAGGCTTGTCTTTCTTTTCTGGTGTGGACTAGGCCTGAGCACAGAGCCAGACACAAGCCTATCTCACACGCCACTGTTCAGAAATAGAGCAAGACTATTTTTCTCTCCCAGAAGAATCCCTCTGGAGACTCTGAGGTGAGGCAGAACTTCTTGCATCTCGTTTTCCTAGCCCTCAGCAGGGGTTGGCTCCTCTCACAGTGCTCTCCACAGTGGCCCACATTTCCCCCTGGAGATGCTGCCTGTAATGAGATCAAGATGGAGGGACAGTCTTTTAGCAACCCTTTAGCCTGCTCTAGCAAAGAAGGAGGGCTGCCAGTGCATCTGCCAGTGGGTCAAGATCTGGGTAGTCTTGCCTTCTAGCAACGATGGAGCCAGTACTTCCAGACCAGTGTACTCTCGCTTGTGATGACACCAAAAAATCCTTGGCTCCTTGCAGGCTGTTGGCATACACAGCTTGCTAGAACACTGGCAAGTTTTTAAGATTTTGTCAGATGGGAACAGTGGTGGAGAAAAGAAAAGTGAAACCAGATGTTTTTCCTTACAGTTGCTTCATATTCATATGAGGGAGGAGAAGAGAAGCCATAAAAATGTCATAACCCTTGATCCCTGAGGCTCAGTGTTATACTATGCAAAAGCCAGTGCTATAAATCCACACCTCTGCCTCAGAAGCCGAGGGTCCCGACTGCACAAGACCATTGCAATAGCTGAGGGGGGAGAATCTTCATATTTGTCAGCAAATGGAGGAAATTGGAGGAAAAAAGCCTTTGAGAAGTTAACACTGATAGGCTACTTTTACGGAATCAGTTATTTTTCCAGATTTCTCTGGGGATGCATCACTGCCGAGTCCTGAGGCTGACCAGCAGGCTTAGAAATTTGGGATGCGCTTGCACTGCAATCAATCTATGCCATAGGCTGTGCTGAGGGAGAGGAGTTAACTTCATCCTCCCCAGAATGGGCTCACCTGCCAGCACAGCCAGAGCAGCAGAGCACTGGGGTGAGGACTTGCTGCCAGGGCATTCATCTGACTTTCCAGACAGGGTTTTGCAGCTCTTGCTGCCCTGTGCCACTGCAGCTACACGTCCCTGACACCTCACGCACCCGACCGGGTACTGCTGCACCGCAGTGCAGTGCCAGCCACCATGGAGGAGCAGCTCTGATCAGAGTCCAGCTGGCACCAGAGGAGAGCTGCTAGGAAAAGTCTGACTCCAGTCCTATCCTTTTCGTATAGGAGATGCTGCTTGTGGTAATCACAGAAAAACTACAAGGAGTGCCAGGCAGCCCTCTTGCAGGGAAATGTGAGCTTGGGTGAACACAAAGATGGAGGAGAGGAAATGAAAGTTGTGTACACACAGGCCTTGAGCCAAACAAGGATTTTAAAAGAAAGTGGCCAGGCCTTCTCTGCCCTGTACAAGGACTGTAATAACTGGTATTTTTATTTGATATTTCCACGCTCAGTTTCTGCCTATCTGTTAACAGAGGGGAAAGGCTTTCCCTGATCTGATGCAGATTGCGTGAGGTGGGAGGTGACTTCAGCCTTGCAGGGCCTAGGTTAGGAGGTGATTTCCAGCCACGAGCCTGGATTCTGAACCTGTATTCCCTGCAAGATCAAAATTGACTAGGTTTAGCCCTATTTTTGGGGGAATAAGCTGTGTTACTTCTTATAGGATTCAGGTAGTTTGATGTGCCAGGTAATATATAGTTATAGATCTACTTGTACTAATGGGTGACCAAGAGCAAAACCAGAATGAAAAATGGGGAATACACAGACTGGGCTATGAGCTTGGACTCATAAGATCTTGTTTTGGATCCTAATTCAGCCAAAGGCTCCTGTGGTTTCTGTGGTCAAATCATGTAAACCATTTTTGGAGCCTTCTGCCCTTTTTCAAAAGAAGTGAGCAGCCCTTGGTAGTCTGCGTAGGGCCCTCAGACTGCATGCTGTTCAGGTATTATGACAGTGAGGCTCAATTGGTTAGAATGATTTTAAAAAATATTTTCATATGTGACTTACTCATCCTGCAAAATAAATTCATGGAATAGCTGCAGGATTTTTTTATTTTGCAACATGTTTTATTCACAAGATGACTAAAAGTTTAGGCTTTTTGGAATAGGAATTGCAGACATTTTACCTCACTGCCTTAGTTTTCTTCTCCATCAGCATGCCAAGTGCTGGAAAGCTGGAGTCATTTGCAAGCTGCCTGGCACTGCTGTTGCACTGCTTTGCTAAAATTGGCATCCTGGGCACCCTGGTGCACTACAGCTATTACAGCTATCAGAAATAGATTAGTCTGTGGGCAGCTGTGCTTGCATGAACTTTGTATTAACTGGGATGCTCTCAGATAGACACAGTTCTTCTGGTCCTTTGTCACTGATCATGTTTTCTAGGCCTCTTGTCTATCTCACACTTCTCTTCTGGACTTTTTCCAGTTGCTTGGTGTTGAAGAATTGTCTCCAAAACCAGAGATCAGTCCCGCTCCAGCCT
This sequence comes from Thryothorus ludovicianus, assembly GCA_013397245.1. Classification (NCBI taxonomy): domain Eukaryota; kingdom Metazoa; phylum Chordata; class Aves; order Passeriformes; family Certhiidae; genus Thryothorus; species Thryothorus ludovicianus. The sequence continues at coordinate 302,354 of VZTB01010731.1, forward strand.
GGATAGTCCTGGATGGACAGATTACTTCACTTGTCCTGAGGGTTTTTCTCCTGTTTATACATCCAGCATGTTGTTTGCCTTTTTCCTAATGGTGTTCACTGTTGACTGACTTTCTGCATATGACCCTGATCTTCCTCTGCAGAATGTGTAGTGAGACAGTGGTGTCGCCATTCTGGGTCTGGGAACTGATGTATTTCCCATAGCATTTAGTGCTGTGCCACTTGAAATTGTTGTGACCATTCCTTTATTTTTCCTTTCGTTCATGGAAGGAAACTTTTATCATTGAACTCAGAGAGTTCATCAATATTCATGTGAGGGAAGCTGGCTTGGGTGATGGAGTTGTGGTGGGCTAGAGCACTGGCAGTCAGAGGCAGATGATACAGGCAAGACTGAAATAATGGCTGATGTTACAATGCTCAGTTGTGAAAATACCAGTTAGCTTTGTCAGGGGATGGGTGTTGCTGACTGGCTTTAAAAATAATTACAAAAGATTGCCTGGTTGTAGAAATGAACATAAGAATAGTTTTGCATCTCACTTTGAGCGAGGGAGTTAGTAATAGCCAGAGGGTGAGGATTTCATGTGCATACCTATCATCTCCAGGCATTTTGCAAAATGACTGAAAACTTCAACCAGTTTGCGAAATGACGGGTTTCACAACAGAGAACATAACGTATGTGCCTTAGAAGGCTCCTGCAACTGAAACAGAGCATAACTCAACAGCACCTTTGAGTGTGCAATGAGAGATGGAATTAGTCTGAAAAGAGAGGAATCTGCTCCCTCCATCAGATATTCTCCCTGTGGCAGTTAAGCACTTTGGAGCCATTAGGAAAAACAAGTGGCCTTTAGACTTCTGTTAACCTGGAAACTCCCCTAGTAGTGCATTCTTTTTGCTCTTGTAAAAAAATCCAAACTCCTCCCCCTGCACCCAGCTGCTTCTCCCTGTTCCTTTTGCTTTAGTTTAGCACAGCAGAACTTCTTCAGGATTAAAAGCCACTCTGTCTGCTATGCAAGTGTTGGGAGAGGAGAGTGATTGCTGGGCAACTGATGAGCTGGGGAGAAAGAGTGTTGGGAAAGAGAGCACAATGTTCTTTTCTTTTTATGGAAAGTGATATATTACTATAGACCACAGTAATCCAAGGTCTGCTCTTAGCTACTTCACGATTAGCGAACAGGCTCCACTTGTGCTGTACCAACCATTTGTGCAGCTGTGGAAGGCACGAGGATGTCAATTAATCTTGATTTGTGCTGTAGGATTGCTTCATAGGGGTGGAAATTTATCATTGGGTTTGGTTTCAGGGTACGTAGATGGACATCATGCTATCTTTGCAGGGAAAGCACAGGCCTCTACTGTGCCAGGCGAGTCACTGATCCTTGTTGGATCTTCCCAGGCAAATTTCCTCTCTTCTTGGGAGCCTTAACTTGGTCTAAAAGATGGAGCAATCAGCATAGAGTACAAAATGTTTCGTAAACTTTGCCCAGCCTGTCCCTGTGTCACACCCATTTCAGGGAAAAGAAAAAATAAGGGTTTTGCTCAGCCATATAAATTATTATAATAATTGTTTGCATGGCAGCCCAAACGTTGTGAAAAATGCAATCAAGTGAAGCCCTGGTTCTGCATCAGAGAAGCACAAAGCTAGTGTAGATAAAAAGCAGAAAAAGATGAAAAAAGATATAGGCAAGCACCAATGTGTTGTCTCTTAAAATTCCTTCTACCACCATCCTGAAACAGAGAAAAATGAATTTGCCTTCCAAACTGCAAGGCTCAGAGAAGCAAATAAGCAACAACTACAAAAGTGGTATTCTTAGTGACTTCTTGTGCAAGGTCAGGTTTGTGTTGAAGAATGAAGCTCTTGTCTCTGAGGTGTGATGAAAAAATATGGAATAATGTGAATTGTGACAAAACCATGAGACCTGCCAAACTGTTTCTGAGAGCAGTGCCCAGGTGTTCCTGTTTTCCTTCTTTATCCAGCATACTGGCCCCTGCTGCATGGAGCCATCTCTCCAGAGACCGGGCTCCTCTGAAATTGTTGCAAGGCAGCACATGCTGGTTGATCTAGTCAGTACAGGTCAAAGCAGGGGAGAGGGAGCAGCATGGCCTTCAGCAAAAAACAGTTGAGGGGCCTGGAAAACTGGCTGACATTGTGAGACCAGGCTGAAGGATCTGGCTGCTGTACCCCTGCTGCGATCGGTCTCTGCCTGACCCTTCTGGGCTGCAGCTAGCTCAAGTATGCCAGACACACTGATTGCAATGTGGAGATCCCTGTGAGCGAGCCAGAGGAGAAAATAGCCAGGCAGATGGTGCTAAATTAAGGGGAGAGCATCTCAGAACTGTCTGCTGGGATTCTCCAGGGGCAAGGGTCCATCTTGGCCTCACTTGCTCTCTTGCCTTCCCCAGCACCTCCTCTTTTTCTGCCCGATGTCCCTTACAGATGCCCCCTCACTGAGGAAGCTGTGGGGTGATGCAAGGCCCAAGGAGTGCTACCTTCAGCTGGAATCTGGGGGAAGATGAATCCTGGATGTATGAAGCTTGTGCCCTGTCTGTTTCAAGCCAGCTAGAGGTCCCTCTATTCCCACACTCTGGTCTAGCTCTGTACTCTGACACCAAGTCCCAGGGCAGCTTTTTGCAGAGATGGGCTGGCATGAGCAAAGGAGGGCTTCCTAATCATCTCTGTCAGCAATCAGCTTTCTTCTCTTCAGACTCCACGGGGGAAGGACTTGCAGCAGCATGTTTTTCTTCTTCCTCTCCCAGGCTCAGCTCATCTCCTTTCCCTCCTCCCACCGTTCCCAGCCAGTACCAGCCCGGCTCCTCATCCCTGCCAGTTGTCTCTGCCTCCCTCCTAGCTCTCCCCTCCGGTTCCCAGCTAAGCTCCAGTGAGCAGGGCAGCAGGCAGGGGCGGGAGGGGAGGACAGTGACAAGACACAGCTGCTGGCCGCGCTCAGCAGCTCTGAGAGTGGCCCCTAGTGCCCAGCAGCAGAGTGCACTGGGCACGGATGGCCACATGGCAGGACACCGGCTTCCCTTGGGAGGTCAGCGCCTGCTCCCTGGGGTCACCTTCTGTAAAGGGAGGAGGCCCATCTAGCGCAGAAAACAAATAGGAGAAGTGAAACACAAGGGTTGATTATTCAGTTGGAGAGCTTGAAGATTCGTGGCTTTTCGTTTTAACTTTAAATGCTTTTGGTGGTGCTCAGAACATTTCCTGGTGCAGGGAGGTCTCCAGGAGGCTGGGCAGAAGTTCCCTGGCCCCATTTCCTTCCCTGCCCTGCTGGAGAACAGAGTCCATGTGTTGCATGACTTTGAAAACATCCTGATGGATAGCATAAAGACAGCAGCTGAAAGCACATGGAACAGTCATCCTCCTTTATCAGTACAGGCATCTGGTGTTTGAGGGGCTCAGAAAGGAACAGAGCTGTGTGGTCAGATGTGATATGGGCTCCTGTGTGGTGTATCTGGGCTGTGACTGGGATCCCTAGCCATTCACCATAGAAGACTGAAGTACAGAAAAGCCCTGGAGTTGCTCTAAGTAATGGATTTTCAGAATCCTGCTCATACAGAAATCAAAATGTCTCCTTTCACCAGTCAGAGTGTGGAAGGATTACAGACAGAAATACTGGAATTGATTGTCATGGGTGTCAAAAGGGATGCTGGAAAATAAAGGAGCACACCAATCGCACAGGAACAGTAGTTCAGGCACTCAGAGATGCTGCAAAGACATGTGGGACGATGGCTATCATTTGCTCTATATGGGACACATTTTACTCGGTTAGTTCTTCGGTTGTAAGGATAATTTTACCACCTGTGAACAGTTTTTATGACAGTCCTGTTCCATGCGGCCCTTTCACAATATTTTGTTCCATATGAAACTTGATAGGTTTTTAAAGTGTGAGATTGTCAAAAAAAAAGAGTTTTGGATTTTTCCATCCCCTGAACTTATAAAAAAATCTCGTCCACAGCATTGCTTCAAGTATTTTTTTCTAGTTATTAAAATATGATGCCCCTGGGTTTGTATCATGTGCTTCTCTGTATCATTGTTGCCCTGTGGTATTTTGCCCCAGCATATTGTGGTCTTCTCAGAACTTTGTTATTCAGGATGACTCTGCATCCGTGAGTAAGGAAGGCAGGCAGGGTCCCCAGCTGCCTGATGCACAGCTCTGATGCTCAAGAGAGGGAAATACTAATTCTGTTGTAGAAAGCAATGTGACATGCCATGTGCACAATGAGGGGCAGTTATGGTCATTCGTGTTCAAAAAGATTGATTCATGCTGGAACAGGTGCAAAGAAAGGCAGCAGGAGGATTAGGGTGTTGGAGAGCTGAGGTTATAAAAGTAGACTAAAAGAGCTTGGCTTATTTAGTCCAGCACCACAAAGGCTGAGAGAGGGATATGATCGCTCTCTATAAATACATCCTGGAGGTTAATGCTAAGGAGGAAGAGAAGCTATTTCAGTTAAAGGACAATGCTGACACAAAAGCAAATGGCCATCATAAACCTGGCACGCAGAAACCAAGATGGGAAGTGAGGTCGATGTCAGGCATTGCTGCTGGCAGGCCGAGGGCAGGGGGCTCGTGCAGCTCGTGAGAAGGGTGCATGGCTGTCACTGCCTGTGCAAGCAGACTGGGCACAGCAGCCGTGGGCTTGCCAGGTCCTGCAGGAGGCACCTGCCCAAGCCTGTTCTGTGCCGCGCTGGGCAGGAGGCCCAGCAGATCCAAAGCTCCGCTGGGACCCTGAGGGCAGCGCCAGCCCTGAACTCCTGTCTGGCTGACCAGGGCTCCCTCACAGCTGGGCCCTCATGTCTCCCCCAGGGCCATCTGCTCTGGCCCAAACAATGTGGCAGCAGGGCCCATTTCCATTCCCCACAGCCCTGCCCTGCCTGCCCTACTGGACATGCCTGGGGCTGGCACAACTGTGGTGGGCAGACCCCCACAAGCCATGTTAGCCCTGCTGGCAGGGCTGTCCCCATCTCTGCGCAGGGCTCTCACCAGAGTGCAGTCTCAGTTTGCCTGCCTGGAGAGCAAGGGAGCACCACAGAGACAGGGCACCCGTTTTGTGTCATGGTCAGGGGAGCAGAAGTCTCCCCTGTGAAGACCAGGGTAATCTCGGGGTATGTAAGAGGGGTTGGTTGCTGGCTGTGGGGCTGGGGCCCCCGAGCGTGGTCGGCTCCCCAGGGCAGTTCTGCAGCAGCTCAGGGCTTCCCCAGGCCCTGCAGACATTTTGTGCCTGTGCATGGCTGTGCATGGCTGGCTGCTGGAGTTAGTCCACGGCTGAGGAGTTCTCTGGGCGTGTCTGTCACTTGAAATCACTGGCATCATGTTGTGCTTCAAGTCTCTGACTTGGGCTTAAGCCCTTGCTGCCTCAGTGTTGGCAATGCAAGCAGATGAGTGAGTTCCTCTCAGTGATAGGAGCTGAGTGGCTGCTGGCTTGCCAGGCAGGTTTTATTTCCACTCTACGCCATATCCTTGCTGAGAGGCTTCACCTTTGGATCAGTGGGAGAGAGAGGAGCTGCCAGTGAAACTGTGCCTCCTGCTGAAGAGTGCTCAGCAAGGGGCAGAGCCCTGCCTCTCTTCCCCAGGCAGATGATGTTTCTTGCTCTTGGGATGCTCTCCTGGTAGAGCCTTCTTGAGCACCCTCCATCTTCAGTGGCCAGGCCACACACTTGAGGACCAGGTGACATCAAGCAATGGGGATTGTGGCCCTACCTATGTGGCAGGGTCGGCTTTCATTTCTCCTTGCAAGACAAATAATGTCAGAGTCACAAGTATCTCAGCTCAAGTCATAGGTATCCCAGCTCAAGTATTTCGGGGCTTTCCCCCTCCTCCGCTGTCTATTTTCATTGCTGGAAGCTGAGGGCAGCCCATGGGATGAATATTTCACTCCAGACTTCCATTCAGCTGTTAAGTCAGGATGTTTGCCAGAAATGCAATTCTTTCTTATATCTCCAGGATAATAGCTGGGTAGGATGGTGGATGGCTCATTCAGGATGAGACATTACAACACTTTTATTCCTGGCATAGGATGGCCTGTGGCAAGGTGCTTGGCTGACAGTGCTTCTTTAAGAAGTTTTTTTTTTTAAAGTAAATACCTTTTGTCTTGTTTTTCCCAGTGAGTTCTGCAGGCTGGGACATCCTGTATCAGAAAGGGATCTATCAATGCATGTGTTAGATACCTGCTGCCCTCTAATGGCTGTCGGTCCCTGCGAGCCTTGGGACAAGCACGGGTCTTGTCCATTCAGTGCAAGGAATCTGCTTAGCTCAGAACTTTACCCAGTGTTTTTGTAGCATGGGACAAATCTCTGGAGAGAAAGTGTGGTGAGATTTCTTCAAGGTTTAATGCGCCTTTTCCCTGTACTTGGTGTAAGCCCCATCATCTGCTCCTTGCTTCTCTGATTCCTGTTACAGAAGTACTTGCCTTTCCTAACAGCTTTAGATGTGATTTAGGTGGTTGGCAAGGAGTAGCAACGGCGTAGCTCTTGAACTCCACCAGCTTTCTGCAGACCACAGGAGACCTGGTCAGAAAAACTCTGCTCTGGACTTGCCCAAACAGTCGGACAGAGTTCAGACAGCTCTGTTTATGAGAACTTTTTCTGTAGCAACGAAGACACATAGTGTCAACTTCTGCTCACTCACTACCAGACCTGTAATAATGTCTGCTCTGTTCGGAGAAACTTATCGGTGCCCTGCCTGCCTTGTTGACTTAGAGGGATTACATTTCTTGGGAAGTGGGACCATGCAGTTCCCCGCTGAGTGGCTTGCTGCTGCTTATCAGCGGGCAAGGTACAGCATGTTGTTCCCTTGGGAGCATTCCCTGAATCAACACGGGGACAGGCTCCCTGAAAAGCCTGGTGCTCATTGAGTGTTGTGGAGCTGCTTTTTTCCCCAGAACCAAAATCTTTCAGACTGTCTGAAGGTACGCTGATGTATTGGAGCAATGCTGGGGAAGCAGTAAGATATCTGGAAGGAATTTTGCAGATGAGTTAATGATCAGTGAAGTTTGAAGAATGGTACCGACACAGCCTGCATCTCTTTGCCAAGGAATCTAGTATCCTACTGAGGATTGGAGTCCATAAGCAACAGGGGAGAATGAAAGATGAATTGCAGTTAGGCACACAAGCAGGCAGTCTGAGAACACTTGGAGGAAAGTTCCAGGAGCTAGGGCCTGACTTTGTTCACTGCATTCTGTCTCTTTTGACTTAACTATTTTTGCTAATTTTGATAACAATCTCAGTGAGAACACAGGATCACAACTGTTGTTCCATCACAGTTAATGAGACTCCGTGAAAGTTTAATGAAATCAGCAAGGCTACAATCTTTGATATTCTCTCTTCTGTTCAGCCTAGAAAGTACAATTTTAGTGCTCTATTTATATAATATATTTAAAATCTGGGTTCATACATTTTGGAAGGTGGAGGGGGGTGGTGGGGAGAAAGCCTGGCTTCATTCAGAGCTGTGGGAGTTTTGCCATGATTTACATGGGCCAGAATTTCATCCTTGTTTATATAGTTTTGCAGCCAGGCTGAAGAACTCTTAGGATGCCTGGGCCAGAAAAAGAAATCTTGAATCTTAACACTGCTGCGAACAGTTGGGGTAAGAATGCTGGGAAAGTCCCAAGGAAATTGAACTGGCATAGAAGTCATGTTTAGCTGGCCGTGTTTTGGATGCTTTTGTTGTGCTCTCCATCTCCTCTCTCGCTGCCTGAACTGCGAATGATGAGCTGCAGACCAACCTGATCTGCAGATGGCTGCAGTTCTGACACGTAGCCATCTGCAAAGCTTTCACCAGCAGGGGAATGCTGGGTAGCTCTTTAAGATCAGATAATAGGCTGGTGCAAGACAACCAGAAGTCTGAACACACTTAGTAAGCAATGTTCCTGACTAATGTAGGCAGCAGTCTGTTTAATAGCAATCTGCACTCGGTAGCCAAAGTGCTATGGGATGTGCTTGGATCAGGTTTGGGCATGTACCAAGTGAAAAAACTGCTCTGTTACACGAGTTGCTTTCCCTAAATTGCCATTATAGGTCAATGCAACACACTGAACTAGGAGCCATGTGTGAAAAGGATTTCTAGGTCACATCTCTGTTGCTGAGCATTTGTACCCGTGGGGTTTTCAGGTGGTCTTTCTATATCTAGTAGCACTCATCAGCTTCTAAATTCCTCAGTCTGTGTCTGTACAGCAAGGAACATGTGCAGCTGTTCATTTCATTTGACAAATCCTACACCTCATGTTCCAGAATCACAATGAACATGCTTAAAATTTCTATTTTTGGGTAGAACAGTGAAACCACTAAGTTGCAGTGCAGTTTTAACCTCAGAAACTGCACTGATTTCAAAAATAGCAACATCTGTGCAGTTTCTTTTGTTAAAACACTGGGATATAAGATGCTTACAAACTAACATGAACATTCACACGCATCTGCAAACTCTGAAGTGGTTGTATGATTTTAAACTAATTTATTTTCTCATGTACCAGTAAGGGCTTTTCTGGATTGTTAAAAGAGACAATCCTTAAGGTAGAGCTTTGAGCTAAAAATAAGTCACTCCATCCAAGCGTCCACATAAGGCTGTGCTATGCTCCATAGCTTATCTGGTCACAGTGACTTCAGAGGGACTATGTTGAAGAATGCAAGGAAAAAATTTGGTCCCAGGCTCTGATCTCAGATTCTCCTGTAGGCCACAGAAAAGTGTAAAGTCATACTGTCACTTCTTCCCACAGAATTTCCCTCAGAAGTACAAAGATCCGAACAAGTTAGAAGTAATCCTAGACCCAAAAATGATGGATCCTACAGGCCTTCTACAAAACAAAACAAAACAAAACAAAACAAATCAAAACAAAACAAAACAGACAAACCCAACAGTCCTGCTGACACAGGTTGGATTTTTGCCTGAGGGAGACCTATTAGCTTTGACGCTTGGTGAGTGAAAAGTTAAATTGTTGGGGTGACTTTCCCATTTTCTTGAAATAAAGATGGTAAAACTCTCACCAAAAGCAACTCTCCACACAGAACCAGTTTGGGTTCTTCTTCTAGGCAGCACTCACCAGAGAGAATTTTGTTGAATCTCACTGATATACTGGCGGCTGTAATGAGCTGGACAGAAACAGACTAAAGGGACAGCCCACAGGCCTTCCCTTTCCCCTACCAGTGGAAAAGGGATGGGTGAGATTTCCCTGCTGTTGTTCAGCTGCTGGTTAACAGAAGAAGCTGTTCTCTATTTGGGCTTGTGCTGGTTGAGCAGCCCTGTCTGCAGCTGTATCATGTTACACACTGTTATGCAACCCCATCCTCCTTGCAAACAATGACAGGAGCAACCTAAATCATGAAACATAAAGACTATAATTAAAGAGGGGAAAGTGCTTATTTGGCATTTGGGTACCCACAGCCAATTCAGATTAGCTGAACTAGCAAATCACTTGGCACAAGCTTAATGAGAATAACATTTGCTCTGGACTAAATGATGGTTGTTTTACCCCACTGCTGGCCAAGACAGTAGTGTAACCTGAGTGATGCTGCCATGGCTTGGGCAGTTCTCTCTCTTCTTAACAGACAGTGACATTTACACCGCAAACAGGAAGAGCCTTTGCAATCAAAGGCTCTGCCTCAGGTTCTGAAACTATTACCACCCAGAGGAGCTCTGGCCCAGTATGATGCTTCAGGTCTGTTTCTTATGATTGGAAGCTTGCAGGTGTACAAACCTGACAGTATCTGCTCAGACTATGCCCCACATTTCCCTGCTGGGCTTGCCCTCCTCATGCTGGTTGGGGGGGGTTTATTCACCTGCACACCTGCAGCTGCAGTTGGCTGTGAAAAGTGGAAGCTGCCAGCCAGGAACTCTGAAACTAAAGAGAATGTGCAACTGTGCAAAGCCTCTGAAAATTCTGGAAAGTGCTTCTGAACCCTCTGCTCCATCCATCCTTCCCACCTCTTACAGAAAAAAGGCCAGCAGTTGTTAAGATCTGATATTTCTTTTAGAGTTTTCTTGCTGGAGGTCTTCCTTGGGGAACCCAGATTAGCAGCTTATGGAGGCATTAATAGAACAGCAGCTGTTGAATGTTAAACAAAGAGAGATTTTCATCCAACTGATTGCTAGATATTAGAATTAAATGAGAATTATTTAAGAATAAAGGCCCTGCTTCCATTTTAGCTTGCAGCTTTTATGCTGGTGTACATCTCCAAGGAACTCTGCTGAGTTTTCTGATTTGTGCCAGTCAACAGGACTCCAAAAGTTCTAAGCAAGCTGAAAAAAGAGGTGAATGTTTTTATGTTGCTGCCTTGGGGACTATGAAACTATATACCTGCTGGATCTTCAGATGACCCTAGAGATATTTAGTGGAGGGAGGAAAAGAGCTTAATTTTGAAATATAAAATAAAGGGAAGATGAATCAGCACAATTTGGTGCTATTGGCTCCATCCACCAGTTTTAATCATGTATCTTCCCCTTATTCCTGCCATAATCATTCTCTTCACATAGTTAGGATTATTTTACTGATCACTGAATGCCAGAAAGGATGCAAGCTACAATGTCTCGGTATCAGTGACACCCACATCTTATAAATTTATATTGGCTATGAAGATAATCACCTGTGACTTTGGGCAAGTAGGTCAACAGTTTATGGAGAGTTCTGCAAAATACTGATGACAAAACACTGCAGCATCTCTACCACTGCTTGCTTAGTGAACACTTTCTTGTCTCACAGCTGTCCGGAACTCTGCATTATCCCTTCCCACAACCATCCCATCACAGCCAGAAGCTTATCTATCTGAAGAGTCAGACAGCTCTTCAAATGGGAAAATGTTGCATGATATTGAATAACAGCTCTATTTCTCCACATGCATACATTTTTCACAGTTAATCTCTCATTCCTTTGCCTCAGTCTCTGGGAGGATAAGTTCAGGCATCTCCATCTTGAAAATAGCCCTGTGTTGCCCAGACAGCTAAATTTGAGATGCAACAGGTTATTCCCCAAAGGCATCTTAAAGGCTAGGGTCTCTGTTTGCCAGGAGAGTGCAATATCACATTTTACTGGCTGACATATGAGACATCACTTCTGCCAACACAACACGACAGCTCTTGAGCCTGGGTGTACCCATACCCCAGCTTCATCTCAGAGTCCCACAGTGAGACATGCTTCCTAACCTCCTCCAGGTTTTAGGTCCTCATTTGTTGGTACATCCTGGGATGGGGACCTCAGCAGCCCTGGGCCAGCTGAGCTCTGCTTTTGCTTATCTTTTCTATATAATTTGGGTGCAAACTGTGATGATTTTGCATGCTAACAAGTCCTTAATTACACTCATGTTTAGATTCCTCATCCCCCAAGCTGAGTTGAGCTGAGCTCCCAGCAAGTGGTTCATCTTCTTGAACATGTAGCAGGTGACTGGTCTTACATGCTGATAGAGAGGGGCTTATTTACAGCTGGGGTCGTTTCCAAGCTGTAAGACCTAACAAAGCCTGGCAGGGTTATCTGTGGATGCAGGGGGCAATTTGCAAAGTGGAGTTGAGGGAGTTTATTCAGAACTTGCTTGCGTTAAGGACTGACCCCTGTCTGACTTGGCCTCACTAGGAGTTCTTATTTTCCCTTTAGGAAGGATGGAAGTAGGAGAAGAGAAGGCTGGAAGCATTGTTCCTAGTTCAGGTTCCTGCCTTCTCCTTCATGGAGTGATAAACTGATCTGATACTCCATCTACAGGAGCTTATCTTGTTCTAAAGGTACTGTTGCCAAATAATTTTTAAAGTATATTATTTATTTTTAATGCTTTAAACATGGGCTTAAATTCATAGATAACTGTCCTATATATATAATTATTTTTTTAAAGCTACTTTGGGAACGCTTACAGCTAAGCTGATACTGAGTGTCAGAACTTGGCTCTTTGAGATACTGCAAGGATTACAGGGAGAAAAACTGCAAAAGAAAGGCTCTTTAGCAGCCTGTGGTGTCACCCTTGCTAAGTTTTCCATGTTTTTCCTGGGAAAACTGTTTTTGTGGATCATAGTGCCTTGTTGAATGGAGCACCAGTTGGGTATTTGATATTTTCTCAGAAGTCATGTATTTATAAAGTGAGAAGTTGACAATAAACACTTAAGAAGGTGGAATTGTGTGTTATGTTGGTGTATTCTTTTCCTTCCAAGTCCTTCCTTCCTCTAGACTATCAGTGTTTTCTACTTTAACTCTGTAATGCCAACAGACAGTTGGCATTATGGGTTGTTCTCTTTTTTAGCTTTTAGTGATTCTAGTCAAATACAAAGAGTTAATCTCTTCTATGTATGTCAAAACAAAGCTTTTCTTCTGGCTCAAGGGCTGCTTTGTTAAAGTCTGTCTTTTCTTTACTCTCTCTACTTTTTGGAATCAAATTTATGGTTGCATCTCCCCAGAGTATGAAAGTTTCTTTTTATTATTATTTTAAGTAAAAAATATAACTGCCGTGGTCTCCCACTTCCTGGATGACATTGGCAACTTTACGTGTGGCTAGTGACATTTCAAGAGACCCATCTTATACAGGCAGTCTGTGTTTGGCTAAATTTAGCAAGCCATGGATCAAGTGGCAAGTATGTTCCACCCTGAAACCTATTTTTGGGAGGAACTCCGCATAGGCACCAAGAGGTTAAAAAGCTGTGTGGGGGAGAAGAAATAAAAAAAAAAAAAAAGACAAGAAGCAAAATATTTTGCAAGAATCGTTGCTATGTTCTGAGCTTCAGCTCTCGAACACTGTGGCTCTGAATCACGTTCACTGGGGAAACAGCTGCAGCTGTTTAAGATGCTACTGCTCCTCAGCTGTTTGTTACCTTCCTTTTGCAGGCTGGGGGCTGAACACAAACCTTCCTCTGCAGTTTAGATTTGATGTTATCCTTTCCAATATAAGGCAAATGAAACTCAGGCATGTGGCCCTTTTCTGCAGCATCACTGGGGAGTGCAGCAGCATGGGTGGGCATGGGTGGTGTAAGAAGCCCCAGTGAGTTTCTGTAACGTTTTTGGAAGGGTTGCGTTTATGTGCACCGTGTGCCTGAGAGTCCTGACTGTACTCTGCTGTTCCTGACCATGAAATATGTTTCTACATATTCGGCTGTGACTGGGTTAGTTAAATGTGTTTCGGAAAATTGACTTGACTAAGTCACATAGAAACCATGGTGTGGACATGCTGGTCTGTAATTAATTGATGAGTGCAGTGCTAACCAGATAAAAACTGGTTGTCAGCTCATAGCAGAGTGTTCTTATGGGTTGGTGCATGTTTATCCCAGCAGTTTAAACCCTGTTTTGATTCAATGGCTTCTAGACACTGTTTATTCCCTCCTACAGAAGTGTACATTAGCCAACAGGATTTGTAACGCTGTCCTAGAACAGAGGTGTAGCACGGGGTGCCCATCCTCTCCCAGCTGCCAGGGCTGCCCTGGGATGGAAGATGCAAAGCAGACTGCCTCTCTGGGAGCCCTGCCAGCGGCTGACTCAAGGAGAAGGATCTTGGAGACTGGCTCTAGTGGGTGAGAGCCGCGCCCGGTCTGGTTCCGCAGCACACCTGGTGCTGTCCGCTTCAGCAGGGGTCGGGAAAGGCCCTGGTGTGTCCTGGCACAGCCCCCCCAGCACCGTGCCTGTGGCTGACCCCGACCAGCCCTGTGCACTCACAAAGCTTTGAGGTCTCGCACTGCCCTAGCCCGTGTGGCTGGGGCGCCGGCACAGCCCCTCTCCCTCCCTGATGGGGGAGAGAGATGGATGAAACTAGTCTGGGAGCAGGTGAGTCACGGGATGGCTCCTTGCTTCCTCTTGGGGCAGCCTCCTGCTCGAGGATCCAGAGGCATGTCAGAGACAGGAAAGGGACACTTAGCTTCTAGTGGGGATGCTGGCCTGGCAATCTGGAAGTGTAGGAGATTCCCAGCTGTGCTACTGGCCTCAGCTTCCCTGGGAAACAAAACAGAGATAATAATTACTCTGTCATGGATTTTAGGCTCTGGAATATTGAACATTACTTAAGGGAGTATTTGTGGGCCTATAACTTTTGTGTTTTTATTAGCAACACTGGCACTTAAAATGACAATAATCTGGGTATCTAACAGACTCTTCATAATGTAGCTGTTTGCTTTTTCCTCTACTGAGCCCAGTCAACAGGCAAAATAGTTCAGGGTCTTCTGAGTCAGCTGTTAGTGCAGTGTGAGAGCAAGCATGATTAAGATTTTTTTTAAAGTTCTGTAACATCGGAAAAAAAAAAAAAGGGAGTTCCCTTTTTAGTTAGAATGCACTAAATAAGTAATGATTTTTATATCTTAACACACAAATTTTGACCAGCCTAAAAGGCATCATGGTAATGAAGAAACTAATGCAGTTAGTAGTTTTAGTGCCCAAGTGTTTTGGAGTATTTAGGAGCATTGCTTTCCTAAGCATTCAGTACTTTTCTTTTTCACAAAAGTCATGAGAGCACGTGGTACTCAGCCTTGAAAACATCTAGATCTCTGCAAAACCAGATAAGGCTATGTTTATTTTGTATTCCTAGAGCTGGGGTAGTGTGGGGAGGAAATCCCACCCCATACCTGAAGGAAGCACACCTAATTTCTCCCCTTCATGGGAAAAGATCAAGTATTTCTTACGCCACAAACGTATGCCCTGTAAAAAACCAGAAACCCAATTTAATAATGATACTTTCATGAGCAACCTTTAAATCCCAACAAAAGAAGATAGAATTAAACCTCTTGAAAACATCTCTTGGCCTTATTTGGGGCAACATAGATTGGAGTACAGTTTTTAGATTAGGCTCACTCTCCCTTATTTTCAGTTTGGTGAAAGGGAGTAGAAGGAGAAAGGGGCCATTCCAGCCCTCTTCTTGCATGAAGGATGCAGCAGTATTAAAGAACAGAAAGAAACACTTCAAGGCTGTTTGGAAAGAGAAGGAATTTAATTCCCACCTTAATTGGGGATCTTTTATATTGATTTCAGCAAGGGCTGCTGCAGACACAATACACCGAGGTCAAACTGCAAACAAACAAAACGTCACTGAAACTGGTGGTGGAGGGGGAATCTGCACACACTGCTGTCTTTTAGTGGCACAAGTAGGAAAGAGTTAAAACCCCTAATGCTACCTGAAGGTGAAAATACTGGAACCCTTCCCTCATGAACTACAGCAGGGGCTTCAGCTGGCTGTTGGCTTTCCAAGTGTGAAAGGATTGAGGAAGGAAAAATGATGGCATTCTTGTAACGATTGAGGAAGTCTGTCCTAATGGCTCGCTGCTACTGAACATACTTTCCAGCTCTCCCCTTTCCTCTGTTCCTTCTTCCTGACTATGAAGGAAGCTGCCTAAGGAGACACAAACCCAGTATCCTTCAACTCCTCTGACAATGATGCCCTTTTTCTCTCCCCCTTTTATCCTCCTCTTTCCCCTCCTTCTTCCTCCTTTTTTTTTTTTCTGTCTACCCCCTTTCCCCCCTTTTGCCTGTTTCTGTCTTTCCCTTCTTTTTCTCTCCCTTTTTATTCTCCCTAGTAGCACCAGCTTGCTGTGGGATGGCAGAGATGGTCGTGCTGGCCTGAGGGGGAAGCTCAGATGCAGACAGGGGTTGCGAGAATGTAAGAGCCAGTGATCTGAGTGTGATTCTCATGGAAACAAAATCTGCTGACTCTTGTGTTGGCAGCTGAAGCTGTTAATGAAGGGGCTGCAGGATCTGCTGCAGGAGCTGAGCAGATCTGTTAATACCTGGTATTGTCAGGCTTGCTAGCACACTGGCCTGTAACTGGAGGTGGCTTGGGAGCTGGATATGTTGTGCTCAGCTGAACACTCTGCAGGGCAATAATTTCTGGCATAGAAAGGGTTAGTGGCCTACAACTGGCAGCGTCCTTGAGTTCTGCAGCAGGAATAGCCAGGGTCACTGTCAAAGTTTGAAGAGGCTTTTAAACAGAGTTTAAATGAATTTCAAAAGGTGACATGAGAATGTGAGCAAATACATCGCTTGTTTGATCTCTCCTGTGTTCATCATTGGGGGGGAGAAAAAGGAATTTGTGCATTCTTTGCAAGGAATGGAGGGAACACCCCATTCAGCTACCAAATCTGCTTGTAATGGGAACTTACCACTCCCTACATTTTTGGCTGGCTGCAGAGGTCAGAAGGGGTAAGAGTAGTACTGTGCTGAGGTTAGTGTTGCTCCAGTTCTGAGGAGAAAACTTTGTCTTGTCAATATAGGCTGAAATAATCTCTTACTATGGACACAAATGATACTGAAGCCATTAACACTTCAGTGATAAATATCTTCTCATGTGGTGAAGTCCTAGAAAAGTGGCTTTGATAAAAATCAGGATGATTGTCTAACTGAAAACTTTCTATTTTCAAGGCCCTTGGACTGTGTTGGTGTATGACACTAGATTTGCTCTGGCAAGTAAGGTCCCAGTGGGACAATTTCTAAGGCTTCTGGCTTGGTCCTTGTCACCTGTTTAGAGAGCTCTTCAAAGCAGGCAATGGACTACTCTTAAGTGCTGGTCCTGGCAGTGCTCTTGCAGCTGAGGCACTGCAGCCCCCATCTGTGTTTCATGATGGTCTTTTCTGTATCAGGAGGCCAGGTGTGAGCTCTCTCAGTGGGAGAGGAGAGGCTGCCAGGCCTTCAGGAAAGCTGGCAATTGGCTCAGTTTCCAGAAAAAATCAGTGCTTGTGGGTAGTTTCTATAATGAATCCCAGGCGCTCTTGGGAAATTGTTTTCTCTGGTACCACCAGCTCACCTTCATCCTTCTGATGGCCTTAGTGGAAAGCTGGGTGGGCACAAGCTTGTTTGTGTGCCTACAACAAAGGCAGTGTTCCTGAGAAGTGTTGAGCTGTCTGCAAGTACATAGGTCGGCTCTTGCACTTGTGTGTGACGTGTGGTGCTCTGGAAAGATGAGGTGTGTAGTTCTCATGTGGCAAGAAGAACCTGAGGCCTGTCTAGCCAGCAACTGGGGCACTGCTGTCCCGGAGTACCTGGCTCATAAAGCCCTATTTGTTGGTAATTTCTGCAGTTGTGGTAGAGAAGGGCCAAGTTTCAGGGAGGAAAGTAGTGGCCATGAGAACTTTTAGCTCACTAAAAAAAAAAAATATACAGACACTGCAATCTTTGCTATGACTCATCTGGGCTGATACTTGAAAAAAGGCAGGCTTGAGCAGCTGAGGACCTCCTTACTCAAGGGAGCATCACTCATTTGTGAACTCCCTGAAAGCAGAAATGGTGTAGGTGAGCAGTTCCCATGCTGAGCTTCCGACCACTGATTTCCCTCCAACTACAGCCAGATGCAGCTTAGGGAGAGCCAGCAGGTCATGCCTGGCTGGTCACTTCCCACCTGCTGCTTCCACTGCTGCTAAACAAGTTTGAGAAGTAAAAATCCAGCATATATGTTCTCATTCTCGTCTTTCTCTTAAAAACAGATGATGAAATAGTTGCAGAAATATCAATAATTCCTGAATGATGGGACTTTGCTCTGTAGTGGGTGTTGCTGATGGGGAGAATGAAGTTTTTTTATGAAGAAAGCTGGTGTCTGCCTTATCAAAGTGTGAGTGGGGATAATTTCAGGATGTTTTGACAATGTTTTTCCCAATTGGAACTTTATTACGGATTCACAGAGAGTCAAAGCACTGCTGTGAACTGCAGCAGCTTGTTCAGTCACCTCCCTTCAGTGAACAAGCCATGCTCCCGCGGGGCCTTGCTGGGACATGAAAGTGCCGACATGCATTCTGGAAAACCTTGAGGCATCGCTGCCTCCTCCCTGGGGATCAGGGACTTGTTGAGCGCTCCGAGGAAAGACTGTGCCCCCAGCTCAGCAAATCCTGGTAGAAAGTGCTGAGGGGGGTAGGCCAGTGCTGTTCCAGTGTCCAGCAGCCCGGGCACCGGGCAGAGGAGCCTGGCTGTCCCCGGCCACCGCGGCTGTTTGCTCAGGGAGCGGGAGCCGGGCGATAACGCGTCCCTCGAGATAAAGCGCTTTTGTTGTTCGCCTGCTGGGTCGGGGCTCGCTAGGTGTTCTGCATTGCTGGGCGTTAAGGGTGTAGGTTGCTTAAAAGAAATTAAAAAAGGGACTTTGAATGGGCTGGGTCAAGGTGCCAGAGGGTTAAAGCAGAACAGTTCCGGCACTTGCTAGAGGGAGAAAGTTGTATAACGTCACCTTGCCCCGAGTAAACCTCTTCCTCTCAGCCGGCCAGCCCTTTATGGGAGAGGGAAACAGTCGTGAAATCACAAAGCCATCGCCTGTTTAACGAGCTCTTTTTTTTTTTTCTTTTT